>JAULBV010003340.1:0-37352 GCA_032358295.1 Pterothamnion heteromorphum | reverse complement strand
TATTACCAAAGCAATCACAATCAAAACGACTCCCATCACCAAGGCAAACATTGGAGCATCATACATTCCTAAAATCATCAAAAATCCTAAAAAAAATAGGATGCTCCACTCCTTCCTGTTGGCTGTTAAATTTTTATGAATTTTATTCACTAAAAATCCAAAAATCAATCTACCCTCATAGCGCGATTATGCCATCCGCCTCGGCCCGAGCTAAACGATAGCCTAGCTCTAACCTCTCCTTGGTGGTCATACAGGAAACTGCTTGCCCCGGACGATGGACAATCACGTCATATCCCCCGGCAACCGTTCTGACGTTTCCAGCGTCATCCATGTGTACAGACCCCGGTTCATTGTGAACAGTCACAACGGGATATCCCCGAGCGTCTAGGCTAGCGTAAGCCGTATCGTCTTTCACGAGGTCCGATATCGGCATAATCTGCCCTGCCAAATCCCTTGCGCGTTTTGCGGTTGCTGCATCCCATTTAACGCGCTTGTCCAGGTTGGCCCTGGATTCGGCTTGCGCCCTATCGGCTGTTCCGAGAATTTGCCACCACCGGCAACCGGCATTAGCGGCATTGTACGCGTTAGCGGCATCATATGCCCTGCCAGCAGCATGTTCCCGGTCCTCTTGCGCAATGCGTGGCAATGGTGCGCCAGCATTTTCTAGCATTTCAAGCAGTGCTAGCTGCTCGACCTGGAGATTGCTCAATTCGAGCATTTCTTCCAGCGTCATTTCGGCGGATAGTTCAATCTCGCTCAATCCGTTTCCTCCGTTGTTTGAACCATAGGGTAGCGTAACAGCTACGCTAGCCTATTGTCGCCAGTATGCGCCACTGGCGAGAGCGATGCTATGCGTGATAGTAGGGAACTACCAGCTTGCTGTTTACCCATTGCTCATGATCAGCGTAGTATTGCGCCACTTGCGCCAGCGACTCGCTGTAGTGCGGACCGGCGATTGACCACACGTCGATGCTATCTTCGTTAGTGGCGATAGCTATTGCGCCAGTTTCGCCACTATAGCGACCAATTAGCGGATAGTGCCAAACTTTGCCGTTGGAAGTGATTCTCATAATAGTGATTCCGTTTTGAGAGGGCAGGGGACTAGGTGCTGGCGATGTGTCGCCACACCGCTGCGCCACTGTAGACGATTCCGTTACGTGTGACGCGTTGGGGAATCCAGCGCAGGAAAGCCAGGTCTATCGTCATGATGCCCATGGATTCAATCAGGGCGATGATGCTGGCGATACTCTTGTAGCTCTTGCGAAAACTGTTGACACTCATGACTAGCTCCGTTAGTGGGGTGAATCGTTTCAGTCGAATCGTTCGACCTTGGACACAATCTACATCGGATTGCCGCATTGTCAAACATGAGGGCAATTGGCCGAAAAATCGAAATCGTCGATCTCATAGCGCGATAGATCGTCCCTCCGTGGGGGACCATAGGCTAGGACCACGGGACCAACGGACACTAGGGGGAGGGCGGAATCCATCAAATATAGGCCAAAAACAGCACTTTTCCGCCTAAGCCCTGTTGCTGCTATCGCTAACGTCGTGTGCTGCAAGGAGTTAGCTACGGCACATAGCATACCCCGGTAGGCCCCCAAGCCTTGCCCACGTATCATTACCTTCCCCTCGCCGTTTTTTTCACCAAAAAGTAACGTGGTAGTCACTCGTCGCCCGTCGAGCGATCAACCACTGCCGCTTAAAGCCCGCACGTCTACACCATAAAAGGTGCATTTTCTTTGAACGTGGTGGATTACGGCGGCAGCGTACACGGCGCGGGCGACTGTCGAGAGATTACTTGCAGACGCGGCCCAAGCTGGCGGGGTGTTGTGGCGTAGAGAGCCAAGAGGCCAGCAGTTCCATTCGTTAAGTTTAGAACGTCCCCATGCCCGGCCAAAATTTAGGCCAGAAATGGGGAGAAATCGCTTGCTCATCCTAGAGGCCCGGTGCTTTGTGGGACCCTCATTGCGACCCGTTGCTCTAGGATCAAGCCCTGCTCACTGCCAATAGGCTGTATGTCGCTGGCGGGGCACTTGCGACTTCGATACTTTAGTGTATGATAACTCCCTGTGCAAGCCAATTAACCGGAGAAGATCATGGAACATGACGACGACCCAGCGGTTTACGTGAATTGCGATGGCTGCGACCGGCTCTTGTTCGAGGGCGAAGTGATGCCCTATACGGATTGGGCTGGTTTCGAGCGTATGTTATGCGATGAATGCACCAACACAGCCGAAATCGAAAGGTAGCCCATGCACGAAATAATCAATTTGGATCACAAATCGGTGGTGGCGTTCAAGGATGGGCACTATCGCTGGCTGCTGGTGGCCACGTATCACAATGGCACTAAGGCTGTGATACACCGTAAAACGGAGTTATGGGGCGATGCGCGGGTACCTGTGACCACGGAGTTCGTGATTAGCACGGCTGATGACGATGCCCACTTGCGGCGTATTATGCGGTACGCCATGTCGATGTTACCCAATCACCACGAGAACAACTGATGACACCGATCAAAGTAACACCCGTAGGGCTGGTGCTGTGTGCCGCAGCCATGACCGGCCTGGGTGTAGCCGTGCTAGTGATGCTCATGTACTAGCCGATCATATTCCGTAACCCCTCAGCAAGCCCTGTCTTTGGCTCCCAGCCTAGCAGGGTTTTTGCTTTGGTGATGTCAGGGCATCGCTGCTTGGGGTCGTGCTGGTGGGCGGGCAGGTGCTCGACGTGGTAGTCGCACGGATGATTGCCGCACACAACGCAATTAACCCAGCCAGCCAGTTCGTTGATGGTAAACTCCTTGGGATTTCCGATATTCACCGGCGAATCAACATCGGACTCCATCAAGAGTTTCAGGCCCTCGACGGTATCGTTCACGTAGCAGAAGCTGCGTGTCTGACTTCCATCCCCGTAGATCGTCATTGGCTCACCGGCCTTGCACTGGCTGATGAAGTTCGTGATCACCCGCCCGTCATCTGGTGACATGCCTTGGCCATACGTGTTAAATATGCGGGCGATACGCACCTGCACGCCATACTTCTTGGCGTATTCTGAGCAAAGCGTCTCGGCCACCCGCTTGCCTTCGTCGTAACAGGCACGGGGGCCAATCGTGTGGACGCTACCAGTATAGCTCTCTGGCTGTGGATGCACTTCTGGATCGCCATACACCTCACTGGTGGAGGTGAACAGGAACCGAGCGCCTTGGCGGTGGGCGAAGTTCAGTGCCACCTGTGTGCCCACGAAGCATGTGTTCAGGGTGGCGATAGGATCGGCCTGGTATTTCGGTGGACTAGCGGGGCAGGCTAGGTGATACACCCGGTCGATAGGCGGGAGATTGCCATATGCACCGTGGCAGGTGCAGTCCAGTTCCCGGAACTTCACGCGCTTGTCCAGGCGTTCAGGATCGCCCGTGCTCAGGTCGTCGATTACGAACACCGAATGGCCGTCTGCCAGAAGCGACTTAACAAGGTGATGGCCGATAAAACCTGCGCCCCCGGTGACAAGAACCCTACCCATCTTGAATCTCCTTAATTGCTGTCTTTGGTTTTCTCATGGATATGCCGAATGCCGTAAGTAGTGCGGGGTGAATCCTTGCTCGCCCCGAGTTTTTGGCTACAAGCCTACACAGCCTAATGAATTGAATTTGGCTAAAATGCCACTTCATGACGTTTATGTGCTTCAATACCCACTGAATATTCCCAGGCACATACCCTCGGCTGCTGTCGATTCGATCCAGTGAGGCTGATTGGTCGCTGGACTTGAAGTGAATTTTCTGCCCAGTCAGGCTGCACCGTCCATTCTGGCCAAGGTAAAGCTCCCATAAATCCTGAATCGTGACGGCCACTTCCAGGTCACGATCCTTGGCGTGCTTTAGGATTCTCGTGTAGTAGCTTTTGGGTATATCGCCACATCCCTTCCACGATGGGTGATCTTTTCCGAGCCGTTGCGTTGTGTTTCTAGCCATTCTTTTTGTCCTGTATTTCGATGGCCTCTTGGTAGGCGTCATCCAGATCGGCAAGGAACTTCCGCCAGTGCTTTAGGCTTGTCTGTCTAGCACGGCTCGGGCCGAACACTGTTTTCAGGCGAATCACCTTCCCACTAAACGGGATCGTTACGCCACGAGCGTAACGGCAGATAGTGGCGAAACTCTTGATCTTTTCCTTGAAGTGGACGCGAAAAGCATCCTGAACTTCGGCAAGAACAAAGAGCGTTTCTTCGTTTATGTTTTCGTTGCTCATGGCGATCAGTGTAACAACTGGTGGCAAGTGGTCGCAATCGTAATAACTTCCTCGCAAAAGGTTTCATGCCCAAGACGACCGTGGTAGCAAATTCTGGAATCGGGTTTATTGACTTAACCCAGATGTAAGTCCCTGCCACAAAGAGAGTTCCAATGCCTATCGAAACAATTGATGCCGTTGATGAAGCACCTGCCAGCGAACCAATCGCGCAGGCTCCGGTCGCTTCGACACCATCACCGCAACCTACCGGCGACTTGCCAAGCGTTGCACCACAGACCACGACCGAACCTTCCGCAGCCACGACCACCGAAAGCCCTGCTTGGCGTAGCCACTTGCAGGAACAGTACGGCATCGACGGCAGCCGGTTCAGTGACGAAACCCAAGCACTCGACTACACGCTACGCGGCTTCATGGCTCTCCAGCAACAAGCTGCGGAGCAAGAGGCCCAGTACCAAGCACAGATCGCCCAACTGCGTCAGGCCCAGCAACAGCCTATCGCACCAGTGGCACCTGCACCGCAACCAGCACCGCAGGGCAAGTGGAATCCCCCTGAGTACGATGCTCGCTGGAACCGCCTCCTGCAAATGAATCAAGCGACGGGCCTGTACGAACCACTGGTTCCAGGCTCGGTGAATCCCGAAATCGTCCAAAAGGCGAACGCTCGGGCTGAGTGGGAACGCAAGTGGCAGTCGGAGTTCCAAGACAATCCCTTCGAGTTCATGAACAAGGGACTCGAAGATAAGTTCAAGGCGGCTGAGGAAGCTGCCTACAAACGGGCTGTGGAGTATTTCCAGAGCCAACAGAATCAAGCAACGATCCAGACGACCGTTAAGTCCACCATCGACAACCACAAAGAGTGGCTGTACCAGAAGGACGCAATGGGTGGTTTGGGCTTCGACGCCGCAGGTCGCCCGCTGTTGACCGCTAAGGGTCAGCAGTATGCCCAGGCTGTCGAGCAACTGGCCCGCTCGGGTGTACAAGACCCAGTGGTTCAGAACGAAATCGCACTACAAATGATCGGTCATCAGGCACAAGCGGCACAACCCGCTAACCGGATTACCCAGTTCGCAGGAGCACCTGCGGCAAGAAACTTCGCCGAAGCACTGCACACCGGCAGTCGCAACGGTAGTAGCCAGCCCGTAGTGGCTGGGGCCATCGCTCCCTCAACCACTCCGGGTTCGTTCCTGGCGATGGCAGAGCAGACGATGCGGGAGCAGGGAATGAGTTTGTCTGGTGGCAGTGTATCCCCCGTTTAACAGGAACCTAAGCAATGCCTAATGAGTGGATTGGCGTAATTCAAACCACGGCACCCAAGTACTTTAAGGGGGCCACCGACAGCACGATCCGCAAACGCCTGTGGATGTCGATGCTCCGTAAGCGTGGTCGCATCACCCAGGGCCATAGCGGCACCGAAGTGAAGTGGCAAATCCAATTCGACGAACCACCCGTCGAAAGCCGTGGCGACGACCAACCCGTCACCTACGCACGCCGGGACGTGTATCGTCAGTTGACTCTCGACTGGCGTGAATACATCGCCACCGACCGCATGACCAAGCGGGAAAAGGAAATGAACAACGGCAACGAGGCCCTGATCCGTCGGTATGACGGCATCATGCCAAACCTCGTCAAGGCCATCGACAACAAGCTCGGCCTGGAAATGTACGTGGACGGCTATGCCACCGGCAACTCGACTCGCTTCTGCGGGTTTGATAGCTTCACCGGCACGGGCGGCACTACGCTGGTCAGTGACCGCCTGGCTTCACCTAGCGACACCTATGCTGGCCGCTCGACGGCCCCTGGTTCGATGGGCGGAACTTGGTCGTCTGACCTTGCCTCGACTGCTGGCGTTCGTCCAAATGCCGCTCTCGGAACTGACTGGCCAGGCGGATCTGGTGATGCAAGCTACGATTGGCTCACGCCAAAGCTGATCAACTGGTCGGCCAATAGCTGGGGTACTTCCAGCGTGGCTTGGATCGACAACTGCGAACGTGCTCTGCGTCAGGCTCAAATCTGGTGTGCGACCACGAGCGGTGTTGACGGTGCTCCTGAACTGGCCGTCATGGACCCTGCCCTGTACGCCGACTTCAAGAACAAGCAATCGACCTACAAGCAAATCCTCACGCCTAGCTCGGAAGCATCCGACCTCGGCTTCAAGGACACGCTGATGTTCGACGGCCTGACCCTGTACAGCGAGTACGGCGTTCCAGCAAGCTGTGTCTACGGGCACAACCTGATGGAAGAAGAAATGATGATCTTGGGCAAGGACTTCTACAAGCCAGATGGTCCAACCTGGGACCCTGACTACAACGCCTGGTTGTTCCAGGTCAACGTCATGGGCAACATGAAGTTCAATCCGAAGGCTCAGTTCAAGATGAAGAACTACGCCGCTAGCTAACATTTATGCGGGACCGGCTGGCCAACTGATACTTGGCTGGCCGGACCCCCGCTCCATGCATACCTCACTTACCCCTACCGCCGAATACCTCGGAGTTAAGCAATGAGCAATACCGCACCATTTGGATTGGGCAAGACGTATTACGGCGAGTCGGAAACGATTGACGTAAGCTCGTCCTACGCCAACGTCAACGGCATTCACCTTGAAGGTCGTGCCTGTTACCATGGCGATGTCGCCGCACCAATTTCTGGTGCTCTCGGCGTACTTCGCTCCTCGGATATTCGCAAAACGCGAATTGTCCGCAACTGCTCGGGCGTCACGCTGCAAGGCGGGATGGTCGTGTACTACAGCGTTCCTGGCAAGCGGGTAGGTGGCAAGGGCTACATCACCGCTCAAAAGATCGCTGGTGTTGTTGATTCGCACCTGGGCACCACGGGCGTCCGCGATGGCGACTTGTTCCACATTGTTGTGGACGGGGCCGTTCTTTGCAAAACCCCAATCGCTCCTGGCGACATCATCTCCACCAACATCGCTGTCGGTGACAACCTGTTCGCTTTGACGGCGGCTACGAGCGGTGCAACCACTGCTGGTCGTCTCCGTGCATCGCCTGCTTCCCACTCGACGCTCGAACTGACCGACACGGCGAACAGCCTGTACATCGGCAACTTCATGCGTAACGTGGTCGGTGTGGCGATGTCCGCTGCAACGACTGCCAACACCAACGCCGACCTCCTGGTTGACGTTCGCCTCGAAGGCTAAACATTACGGTAGCGCTCACCCCCTACCTACAATTATCCTGTTTCTTCAAGTGAGGGACAGGGTGGCCACCCGACATCGGGACCAACAGCCTGGGCCTCACCGCTCAGGCTGTTGTTGTTTAACCCGATGGAGAAGTTATGCCAGAAACCAAAGACGACCCGTTCATCTTCTTGACGGGCTGGACACACGAGCAGGCGTGGGAAACCTACGCCAATCTTGAGATGATCGACGGCCACCGCGAGGCTGCCTTGTATGGCTATTGCGTTGGTCAGCCATGGCGTCAAATCGCCCGCCGCATGGAAGTCACGGTCAACAACGGCTGCGCTAGCCTGGATGCCCACCCAGCCGCTGCCAAGATCAAGGAAGCCCACAAGCTCTTGATGGAGGCCCGCGACCTACTCGACCCCGTTCCGCCAGAGATTCAGCAGCAGGAGATAGAAGCCAAAATAAAGTCTTTTGCTGAACGTCATCCCGAACTCCTCTAAGGAACAACGATGCCCACCCCGATGAAGTTGAAAGTTGGAATCTGTTCGTTCAGTTACGGCGGCAACGGTGGCATCCGATCAGAACACCCTGATGTTCGTGACTGGATGCTCAACGTGTTCGCTCACGCCCGCAAGGAACCGCGTATCCTGAACATCTCGAACTTCGAGTTGTCAGACACGCCGATTACCATGACCCGCAACCGAGCGGTGCTCGAAGCCCGCAAGCTGGGCCTGGATGTGCTGGTGATGGTTGACTCGGACATGCAGCCTGACTGCGAGCATGGCAAGCCGTTCTTCAATGAGGCGTTCGACTTCCTGTACAACCATTACCCAAAGGGGCCATGCGTCATCGGTGCGCCATACTGCGGCCCGCCACCAAACGAGTGCGTGTACGTGTTTAAGTGGGAGAGTGCCCGCAACGACCAAGTGAATCCGAACCACCGGCTGATGATGTACTCCCGTGCGGAAGCATCGCAGTTCACCGGCATCGGCGAAGTGGCTGCCCTGCCAACCGGCTTGATCATGTACGACATGCGAATCTTCGACATGCTCGAACCCAAGGACGAGAACTCGAAGCCGTGGTTCTACTACGAGTGGGCTGACAAGTACCAATCAGAGAAGGCATCGACGGAAGATGTTAGTGCGACACGAGATATGTCATTGGTTGGCCAGCAAGTTCTTGGCTACAGCCCGGTGTTCTGTGCCTGGGATAGCTGGGCTGGCCACTGGAAGCCACACCTGGTCCGCAAGCCAGCGGTCATGAAGATCGAAGATGTGTCGAGCAAGTACGCCGAAGCCCTTGCCGCAGGTTATCGTCACGACGAAAAGATCATCCACCTCCATGACGACCTCCCTGACCAACTTTAATCCGAACCATCACGTTTGTCCCGAGTGTTCGATGCGTAAGCCCATCACGGACTTCGCCATCGTCACTCGGGGCATTCCTCTCCTGTGCAAGCAGTGCAAGAAGGAACGGGACTATGCCCATGCCAGGGAACGACTAGAGAAGATCGCTACCAAGACCGGCATCGCTGACTTGGCTACGATCAGCCGCCAGAAGATCGACAGTCCGCACATCAGTCAGCTATGCGAAAGTCTAGTGGCCCAGTTCGGCGGATTGCAGGCATTTACCCAGTTTTACTACTCGCAGATTCAGGCTGCCGCTGCGGAGAATCCCGGTGGTCGCCAGGTGCTCGAAGCGTGCAAGACGGTGATTGGCCTTGTAAACCAAAGTACCGAGCATCGCCAATCGGCACCCGACGTTGTTGACATGACGGACGAGGAACTAGAGCGGGAACGTACTCGCCTACTGCTTGAACTCATGACCCGTGACACAACCGGCGAAGCCATTGACATCCTAACTTCGCTCAAGCAAGGGACTTACGACAATGGACGAGGAATACCAGAAGAAGCTGCAACGATTGAAGCAGGTAGCAGCGGAGAAGGAACGCCGGGAGAAGGACCCGCTGCTGCTGTTCAATCCGACCCCAGCCCAGAAGAAAGCTCTGGACTCTAAGGCATCGACAATCATCCTGCGGGGTGGCAACAGGTCCGGGAAAAGTTGCACTGCGGCAGTCCGTTTTTGCAGAATTGCTAGGGGCTTAGAGCCTGGTTTCCCTAATGACAGGCCACTGCTTTTGTACGTCATCGGCAAGGACTCCGACTACATTGGTCGCGTGCTCTATCGCTACCTGTTCGAGCCTGGGCAAATCAAGATCATCAAAGACGCTACTACCGGAAAGTGGCGTGATTATCGACCATGGACTGCCGAGGACAAGGACCGCAAGCCAGAGCCAGCACCACCATTCATTCCGCCAGAAATCATCGACCCCAAGGGCTGGGCTTACGAGAATAAGGCCGAGCGCATCTTCTCGATCTGCCGCCTATTCTTTGGAGAAGGTCATCCCATGAATGGCACGCAAATCCGTGCGTTCGGTAGCCGTTCTGATCCGGCGATGGGTGACCCCGTTGACTATATTTGGATTGACGAGGACATCGACAACGAAGCCTGGGCTACTGAAATGGAAGCCCGCCTATCCGACCGTAAAGGGAAAATGCTCTGGTCGGCGTTCCCGCTACTTCGTAACGCTGCCATGACGAAGATGAGTCGGCGTGCTGAGGAGCAGGCAGGCACTGAGAATCCCACGACCGAGGAGTTTGTCCTGAAATTCAGCGACAACCCGTTCATGGATGACGAGGTTCGGCAGCGTATGTACGCGGGATGGACTGACGAGGAACGTCGTGCCCGCGACTTTGGCGAGTACGTCACCGAAGCGATTCTCTGCTACCCCGAGTTCAGCCGCTCGCGTCATTGCGTACCACGCCAGGGCAAGTACGACCCCGATCCTTTAGAGAAAGCACTGCTCGAAAATAACGGCCTAGTTCCCGATAGCTGGACTCGCTGGATGTCGGTTGACCCCGGCCATACGATCTGCTCGGTCTTGTTCGGAGCTACGCCACCGCCGGAAGTTGGCGACTACCTGCTGATCTACGACATGCTCTACCTACGGGCGTGTTCCGCCGCAATGTTCGGTAACGCCGTGGCGACCAAGGCGGCTGGCCAGAACTTCGAGGGTTTCGTGATCGACGACCACGGCTCGCGTGTCACGCAGGCTGGTGCTGGCGTGACGATTCGCAGCCAGTACGTTAAAGCCCTGAAAGACCACGAGATTGAGTCCAACAAGACCCAGAGCGGGTTCTGGTTGGGCACCGACGACGTGCAGGGTCGCATGGCTCTGGTACGTGAAGCCATGGCCGACCGGCCCGATCTAGGCCCAAAGCTCCGTATTGTGTCGGCCCGGTGCATGGACCTGATAGACGAGTTCAGCCGATTCAAGAAGCGTATCTGCTACGGCAAGCAGGCGGTGGATGAAGTTATCCCGCTGAATAACCACGCTTGTAACTGCCTAGAGTACCTGGTAGCCCGAAATCCCCAGTACGCCCCACCCCAAAGCAAGCGTGTAGTTAGTCCGGTGTACCTGCGTTACAAGAAAATGGTACAAAAGCATGGCCGAGGTAGCGTCAACCTAGGCCCCCCAAGTCCCGACGCATCAAAAGGTTAGGAGAATCAATGCCCCCGTTTCAGAAGAAATCGTCCGTCATCGAGAGCGTGCATGGCGATGATGTCGCTGTTGCCACCCCAAAGATCGACCGTCGCGACACCGTAAAGATCGGTGATCCAGGCATCGTGTGGCGTGCCCCAAACGCAACCCTCGATGACCAGCCGCTGCCAGCTATCGTGCTGAAAGTCGGTGGTCGCCGTACTCTATCGCTCTACGTGTTTACCGACAGCGGTACGCGGGTAGTTCGCGGTGCTCGTCACTGGACTGACCCGGACTTCCAAAGCCCTGGCATCGACACCACCCAACTCAGTAGCTGGTCATTCAACGACGAATAAGGTGCGACTTGGATCATATCTTGCAGCCACTCTGCGCCGCTTGGCGTGAAAAGATCAATCTCGGAATCAAGCATCGGGAACCGTGGAAATCGGTTGCCGATGACTGCGAGTTGTTTTTTGCCGGTGCCGCTGGGTTCATGTGGGAAGATAAATACCGCAAGAAGATGGGGCTAGGTGACTACGCCCCTACCTTCAAGATGACCATTTCCAAGGCGTTCGAGTTGGTGGCCTTGTTCGGCCCATCGCTGTACTACCGCAACCCGACACGTACCGTCAAGCCGAAAGAGTACATCTACGCTCCCGACGAGGCCCTGGGCTTCCTTGGCGTGCAGGATGAGTTCAGCTACCAACAGCTAATGGCCACACGCCAGCAAGGGCAACTGGCGTCAAATCTCACCAGCCAGTTGATTTCCACCTGGCTGAACTACACTCCTGGCGAACAAGCGGGTGGTGGCCTCAAGTACCACTCGCAGCTAGCCGTGATCGACGCGCTCGTCAAAGGCCGGGGCTGTCTGACGGTCGAACCGTTCCAGTACCCTGGTTCTGAGCAGATCATCACGGGGGCCTTCTACGTCTCGCCTAACGACGTGGTGATCGACCCCGATGCTTCGGTCATCTGGGACGCCAAATGGATTGCTGTGCGTTATACGGAGCCTACGTGGGTGCTGGAGCGACGCTACCAGTTGCCTGCCGATTCGCTCAAGGACTACGCCAACAAAGTCACCTACACCGGGCTTGGTGAAGGTGGGCCGATGTTCAATTCCGACGGTGGCCGGGTTATCGGCTCCAGCTTCGACTCGCTCACCTACTGGAAGGTTTATTCCAAGGGTGGCATCGGCTGTCGGCTGGGCGGCTACAGCGGTTCAAGCACGAACGAAGTGCTCAAGATGCTGGACGAACAGGTCGGTGACTACGCCTACCTGGTTATCCCTGATGGCAAGGCCGACTTCCCGCTGAACGTGCCAACGGCTGTCATGGAAACCGCGACGCCGGACGAACTCAAGTCCCGCTTCGGCTGGCCGATCCCCTACTGGAAAGACGGCAAGTGGCCGGTATCGTTCCTGGACTTCTACCGCAAGACCGACAGCGTGTGGCCAATTCCGCCAATGCAGCCGGGCCTTGGTGAGTTGAAGTTCATGAACGTCATGATGTCGCACCTATGCAACCGCGTCATCAACTCCTGCCGAGACTTCGTGGTTGTGCCGCAAGCGATGCGTGACGAGTACGAAAAGCTGTTCAAGAACGGCGAGGACCTGTCGCTGTTCCCGGTTGACCAGGATCAATTGGCCAACGGCGACCCGACCAAGATGATTAGTTTCATCAAGCAGCCAGAAGTCAATCAAGAGGTCTGGAATCTCATCGACCGGGTTTCGATCATGTTCGACAAGCGTGTCGGCCTATCGGAACTCATGTACGGCTACAACCCAGGTGCTGCTAGCAGAACCGCCGAGGATGCTGCCCAGAAGCGATCCGCCTTGTCGGTACGTCCCGATCACATGGCTGCCCAGGTCGAGGAGTGGCAAACCGAGGTGGCGATCATGGAGCATATCTGCACCCAGATGTTCGTCACGCCAGCCGACGTGCAAGGACGCATGGGTCCAGAGGGTGCCCAGCTATGGAATGCCCTGATTATGCAGCGTCCAATTGACGAAGTGCTGCGTGAAACCCAGGTCAGCATCGAAGCTGGCACTGCTCGCAAGCCGAACAAGGACCGCGACGTTACCAATATCACCCAGGCTGTCCAGACATTCATTCCTGTCCTCCAATCTTGGGCTGGCATGACCGGCAACCCGAACCCGCTTAACGCCATGATTTCCCAATGGGGTGAAGCCAACGACATGGATACCAGGGGCATGATGCTTGAGCCACCACCACCTCCCCCGATGATGCCTCCACCAGGAACCGATCCTAATGCGAAGCCGAACGATAAGTAGAATCACCGATGGCAAGTACGTCCAACACGAAGATATGCCGGATAACGGCAATATTGCGGAGATGGTTCGCCTTGGCGTGGCTCCGACGCTGCATGGCGGTGACACCTACTTCTTCGCCGGGAAGGGCACGCTGTCGCAACAGTTCAAGGGGGCCGAGGATCAACTAGATTTCATCGTGGCTCAGGCCCGACGAAAGGGTTACAATCCTGGTGTTAACGACGTTTACACGGGTGCCTTAGCTCGATTCCCCGGCGACCCGGCAGCGTTTGTGCCGCCATCGGGCGGTATCAATCACATCAAGCAGGTATGCGAGGAGCGCGACTTGGAGTGCGCAGGGGCCTTTACCCGCAAGCGGATTGGCAAGGACCCAGACCCCGAGAAGCCGTTTATCGACAAGAAGATTTACAAACAACTCGCCAACAAGATGGTCAAGGAAGATAAAGCCCTGGCCTCGAAGTCCAAGCGGGAAGTCAAAGAAGCTGTTTACGAGAAGCACGCCTACAAACTAGGGGAATCCTAATGCCTGACGCCGGACTCAATGGGATGGACATTGCTCGCAGCATTGCCCTTATTCCTTCAAGCGCGACAACCTTCGCCCTGACGACTGCCAACACTAGTGCCGTCATCAATGTCGGTCGGTCGTCGTTCGGATCGCTGCACCTAGTCACGCTGGTGACGGGCGTGACGCTAACTGCCTATGCGTCCGAGAGCGGCCTGGCTGCTGACTTCGAGGCGATGACGGATGCCAACGGGTCGGCTGTAACGATTGCCGTTGCGGCTGCCGGGTGGTTTGAACTACCGTCGGCGTGCTTGAGCGTGCCGTTCTTGCAGCTTCGTCTCAACGCCGGTTCGGGCACTTGCCGCGTTTACCTCAAGGGGTAATCCATGACTATGCAACTTTTAGGCATCGTGACTATCGCTGTCATTGTCGCATTCGGCAGGCTATCTGGACTTACGTGCCCAGCCTACCAGGCTTTTGCTCACTTCGTTGTCGGGGCAGTTTTTGCACTAGGGTTTATGGTCCACTCGAATAGAACGACCGACGAGGTGCTGTTCGCCACTGACTGCAAAGGAATTTTTGTTGCCCTGTGTTTAGTTGAGTTACTCGCTGTAGCTATTCCAGTTGGTGGTAAATAATGCTCACGTTCCTTCAAATCTTGCTAGCCTACGCCGTGGCTGACGCCATTGTTGGGCTGTTTCACTTGGTCACGGATCGCGGCTACAACTTCAAGCGGGTCGTCAATAACTTCCTGAACCATCACGACCACCCAGAGACGATGACGTTCGACCTGGAACCCGTGATAGGTGGCCTGCCGATTCTCATATTTGGGGTCTGGCTGGAGTCAGTGTTTGTTGTGGCGTTGGGGTTTTTCCTGTGTTTTAGCCAAGTTCCTCACTACTACAGCCACTTCCCGGCACCAAAGTTTGTTCAGTTTCTACAAAAGATTCACTTGTTCACCCCGCCCCAGAAGCACGCCGATCACCACAACGGTTTGTTCGACAGGAACTACTGCGTGACTGCTGGTTGGAGTGACTGGTGGATTAACTGGATCGCAAGGAAAACATGCTAACTTACTCCGATGCTGTTGAACATCTCGTCACCCACCTTGGCGGTGGTGCTGATGATCGCGTGCAGGCGCGCGTAAGGCTGGCGGTGTATGACGCCTACCGACGGGTGACGATGCACCCCCACGGCTGGCGGTATTACATCCAGCGAGCACGAGTCAACCTCAATGGTCTTTACAGTACTGGTACGGTCACGTATGTCGCAAGCACTCGAACATTTACACTTGCTTCTGGCACGTTCCCAAGCTGGGCCGCAAGTGGCGAAATACGCCTTGGACTGCGGGCTTACAAAGTTGAAACCAACCCCACCAGCACCACCGTTGTCATCGGAAGCCTTAACGCCCCCACCGACGACATTGCCACCGCCACCGAGTACCAGCTAGTCCAGACGGCCTATCCGCTGCCAGCCAGCTTCCAGGACGTATTCCAGGTCGAGGGTGACGATAACTTCGCTCAGCAGTACATCGACCCAGCGAACTGGTTTGATGCCGACCGCTGCGGTCAGTCTGTTGGCTCGCCGATCTTCTGGACCGTAATGGGCAATGAGAACATCAACGCCTATGGCCGCAAGTCTCTGTACGTTTACCCAGCACCAACCACGAGCCAGCCTCATGACTTCCTCATGCGCCGTCGGCCACGAGACATCCGGTACTCAGGCCAATCAGCCGCCGAGTTCACCGGAACTGTCACCATCTCTGCTGGAAGCACAAGCGTCACCGGCAGCGGAACCTCGTTCAGTTCCCGAATGGTCGGGTCAGTGCTGCGACTCACCGACGGAACCGCAGTACCAACTGGACTCGGAGGACTGGAGCCATATACCGACGAGTTGGTGGTGTCAGCAGTCGCCTCGGCCACAGCCCTGACGGTGCAAACAGCCCCAGCAACCGCATACTCTGGTGCCAAGTTTCGCATCACCGACCCACTTGACCTCGATGACTGCATGGAAGCCGTGATGCGTGCTGCCGTCAACTACGAGTGGGCCAAAACAAACCGCACGACTGACGCGAATATCGCTCAATGGGAGCGAGTGTACATCCAGGAACTCAACCGTGCCTGGGAAGTTGACACACTACGCGGCATTGGCCGGGCTGGCATTACCTTCTATCCAAACGAGGCTGGCTCGCGTATCGACAGTCAGAACAATATCACTGAGGTGAGCTAGTGCCCGACGCCCGCTTCGAAATTCCCGTCAAGAGCTTCCTTGGCCGGATTTCAAACGCCGATCCTCACGACATCCCCCCTGGGGCGATGCAGTTGCAGGACAACATTGTATCCCGCAAGATGGGGCAGTTGGATGTTCGTGACGGTATCCAGGCAACCGACATTGCTCGGGCTGCTGGCGACGACATTATCTCGATGGTTCGCTTCGACCGCCCTGACCGCACATACTTAGTGTGGCATACCTCGACCGGCAAGATTCAGGCCGTCAATCTGGCGAGCCTTGGTGCTGTTCTAACACTAGGCACTGGCTATAGCTCCTATCAGCCCGTGTGCTTCGCCCAGGACCGCCGTGGCGTGCTATACGGCGTTAATGGCATTCAACTAGGGTTTCGCTGGGACGGCCTTACGGCGGCTCTGGAGAGCCTAGGAATCGCAGCACCGACAACCGCCCCAACTATCGCTACTCCATCGGGTGGTAGCTTGAGTGCTGGTGATTATTCGCTAGCATACCGCTGGCTTGACGACGATACTGAGTTCGACGAGTTTGCCACGGGTGTTGGCAGCGGCTATCCGTCTAGTTTCTCGGAACTCCAGACAGCCACTGCTGTTGCGAACGACGAGTTCACTTGGTCGGCCCTGCAAGCACCGACCAATACTCGCGTCACGAAGGTCGAATTGTGGCGTACCACTGCCGATCAGGTTCGTGTGTACTACAGATTGCAGTTTGTTGGCCCAGCCGCTGCCGTTCAAACCTACATCAAGACCAATGGCACATCAACCACCGCTGCTAACTCGGGGGGATTTGCACAATTTACCGTTCCGTCCGGTCACGGATTGGTGGTCGGGGCTGTTGTCACCATGTCCGGCAACAGCACGGGAGCCTATAATGTTTCGCACGAAGTTACTGCTGTTGGGGCAACCACCTTCACATCAAACATCGCCTACGCCGCAGCAGGTGGGGCTGCCACTTGGGTCCTGACCGGCTACGTCAACGACACCGCTGACGATGACACGGTATCTGGCTACCAAAACATGCCGTACTCGTCGAATGACGGTTCGCGTGACATCGCCGACCGCTTCGTGCCACCACCCGCCAACCGGCCATACATCGCGTTCCTGCAAGACCGCATGTTCATGGCGGGCACGGTCGAATACACAGAGGGTACGGTAGCCACCAACGGCACGACCACGATTACCGGCACAAGTACGCTGTTTTCGACGGGCATGATCGGCAGTAGCGTCTACATTGCCGACAGCGTGTACAAAATCACCGCCGTCGCCTCCACCACGTCGATCACCGTCACGCCAGCACCAAGTGCCACGGCGAGCGGACTGTCGTTTCGCGTCATTCCGCCACTGAACAACTATAACAGCCTGATGTTCAGTGAGGCCGACGAACCGGAAGCGATGCCGGTCTACAACGAACTGATTATCCAGCAAAACCAAGAGGACAATGACCGAATTACCGGGATCGCCCCCAACAACTCCGAGTTGATTGTGGGTCAGGCCCGCCACCTATACGCCGTATCGTACCACCGGCAGCCGGATATTGACGCCCAACCGAATCTCATTTCTAACCGTGGGATGCTCAATAACCGCTGCTGGGTACGATACGACAATGACCTGTATATCCTGGATAGTGCTGGCGTTCACATCGCTCGCGGCCCCGAAGTCGCTGAATCCATCGGCGACCTGTGGCGTGACGAGTTGTTCAGCAGCACGAACAAGTATTTCTTTGCGATTGCCAACCGCAACCGCCAAGCCATCCGATTCCATGTCAACTTCACTGAAACTGGCCTTCCCAAGCGGTGGTTAGAGGTTCGTCCATCCAGCAAGAGTTGGACAACTGGTAGCCTAGCCACGGGCTTGGGGGCTTGTGCCTATGCCAGTAACCGTACATACTACGGCACTGTCAATCGTCGCGTCCTTGTCGAAACTCCTGGCTCTTTCCTGGATCAACTGAATGCCGGACTTCGCGGTAGCCCCACGTCGTCAACCACCACGGTCGTCACAAACTCCGGGGCGAGTTTTACTGCGGCAATACTTGACGCACCAGTCGCTATCGTCAGCGGAACGGGCAAGGGGCAGTATCGGTACATCACGGCTCAATCGACTACGACGTTTACTGTCGATACAGCGTTCACCACAACTCCAGACACCACAAGTGTTTACAGCATCGGTGCCATTCCATGGGCCATGCGGACGGGTGTACTGGAAAACGGTGGGCGAGCCAGTAACGAAAACAATGCCGTCGAGGAAGGGATCGAGGTCGTCTTTGAGCCTAACGGTGACAGCACTGGGGCTATGGATATTCGCCGTTATCTCGATCACGCTAGTTCTTTGGCGTCGAACAGCTACTTCACCCAAGACTTGGCAGACGGTGTATCGGTTGCGAGAGGTTCCACGGATACAGTCCTAGACTTGTACCGCTCGCGTTATGCCCAGGAGGATCAATCGGGCTGGTGGCGGTGGATTTGGGGCAATACCCGTGATCGAACGATGACCAGCAACCGCTTCGTAACGCTCGACTTTCGTGGCTGGATGCACGGCTATCAGGTTACAATCTACGACATGCAAATCAACTCGGCGGAATAATGTTCACACTGCAAATGTCACAAGCGGCCAACAAGCTACGCCAGGCAGGCATGTCCGGCGAAGTCGTTGACACGCTGATGGAAGTGCTTGGCAATTGCCAGGGAACGCTGGTGCATCGCGGGCCGCTCACGTTTGCCAGTGATATGCCGAACGCATCGTTCAACCTTGACGACCCGAATGTGGCCGATGCCGGATCATACGACACCACCACCGGCGATAACTACCCGCCCGCCGCGCTAACGGTAGCTAGCGATGGCGTAACTGGACGCGACGGACAGGGGCGTGATGCGATCAACGGTGGGTTTGCCATCGGTGTTCACGGACCAATTTGGCTAGGTGGTCCAATCGTTTTTGCCAACGGGGTGAAAGGAATTGATGCCGTGGTTACAGTCATGACAGGATTTGAGGTCAATGGCAGCGGTGACGGCTACGTGCTGCACTACAAAACACTTACATTTACCAAGGGCGTTCTCACGTCGGTTGTGGTTGCAGACGATACCACGATTGCCGGGGAGTCGTGCTCTTAATGGGATTCAAATTCCATAACGGCGTTCCCCTGTTCAGGAACGGGAATCCATCGCTCTGTTGTTGCGGCGATGTCTGCAACTACACGATCACAGCCAGGTTTCGCGGCGGAACGCTTTACGGGCAATTAGACTCGCAGGCAGTTGTTTCGACGTTTAACCCAAATGCACCAGCACCTAACGACGAAATTGGGTTTGGCGTGTCCGGCCCAATCAATGTTATCCAGGGCACATTCACGGTATCCCACACATTGCGTCTTTGGGCTGGCGTATTGGCCACCGATACTCCTGACCTTAACGAGATACGGATTGAAGTGAACGTCGGGCCGATTTGCATTAACGGCGTTCAATACGAAACTGGTGACGATGTTTTCTTGAACGACCTCATCGAAACAATCGTTGACCCAGGCGATGGCGGTGGTGCTGCGACCGACCAGAGCAGCGATACGGCAGGCTATGTTTTGACAATGGCCTGCGGTGCCTGCTAAATCGCCGGTTAGTACGGTGGAATAGGGTTTACGGGTTGTTTAGAATGCCACATGCCTCTGTCTAGCAACAACTTAGGGTGATCGAACCATGGCCAATATGTGGACTCAAGCAGCCCAGCAGGGTGCCCAGGGCGCAATGTACGGCGGAAACTACGGTGGTGGCCAGGGCTACGCCAGCTACGGCCAGCCAAATCGTGCAAATCAGGGCTATAACGCCGGGTTCTACAACCCTGGATTCGGCATGTTGAGCCAGGGCATTAACACCATGAACAACCTTGGTTCCAATATTGGCAACGCATTTGCCCAGGCCAATGCCATTAGCTCCGCAAACATGGCCAACCAGGTTCCGGTAGAGATGGAGCAGATGCGCCAGCAAGGCATGATGCAACGACTGCAAGCCCTGTCGCCACTCCTGTCCGGTATCTTTGGGGGCATGGGTAGCGGTGGCCAGCCTGGCAACATCAAAACAAACTACGGTGCTGGCGTAACTTTCGGCGATGGGCCAAAGACGCTACCAAACGGGATGCCGGATAATGGTGGAATCTACGCTGGTGGCAGGCCAGCAAATGTTCCGTCACTTGGACGCCAACCACTCAGTCGCCGCTACTAAGGATTCACATGAGCACCAACGGCCCCTGGGGCAACGGCAATCAAGGCTACGCATCCTGGAATCCTAGCGGTCCCGCTGGGGGGCAGGTCATGTTTGGCCCGTCCACGTTCTCGCCGATGACTTACCAGCAAAAGTACGGTGCTCCGCAGCAGGCTCAGCCGCAGGCGAACCCTTACGATTTGTTCAGCGGCGTTCAGCAGCAGGCTCCCCGCCAAATGAACGTCTCGTCGGGCATCGAAGCCCGGCCTGTGTACAATCAACAGCAAATGAACAGTGCATTGTCGAAGTACAGCAGCATGGCCCCGGCTCACACCGACGGCCCACTTGGCAAGGCGGCAGCGAATCTGTACGGCCAGCAAGCAGGACGTGCCCGCGTAGCAGCGGATCGCAACTTCACGCAAGCAAACGCCCAGACGCTACTGCAAACCGAAAACGGTCGTGCTCAGTCCGGCCTGGGCTGGGGTCGGCTCGGCAACCAACAGGCGGCACTGGCTGACAATCAGGCGTTAAATCAGCAGCAGATGGGGCTAGCACTACTGCGCCAAATGGGAATCCTGTAATGCAACAAATGACACCAATGACGAGCATTACCCAGGGCGGCATCTACTCGCCCCGGCAAACTCGTGCCGCCGTCAACCAGTCGGTAGCGGACTCGTATGCCAGCAACAACGCCTACGAGGCTCGCAAGCGATTCAACAATCCCGGCATGTCGGTTGGCCTGAGTGCCACACGCAACATGCTGCCGATGATGGTCAACGGTCGGCTCGGTGCGGCTCAGGCTCAAGTCGATATTCCGTTCGCTGACACGCAAGCCAACGTGAATCACCAGTTTGGGGCACAATCGGCTCGGGAAAATGAAGCGATGGGCTGGGGCCAAATCGGCCACCAGCAACAAGCCAACGCTGCTAGCAACTACAATCGTCGTGCGGATATGGGCTGGTCACTGTTCAATCAACTGATGGGGTGGTAAATGTTCGCTGATCCAGCCAAGGCTCTCTTGATGCAACTGATTCAGGGTTCGCGTGGTGCGGGCTTTCGTCAACAAGATGCCATGAATAATCGGGTCGATCAAGACCTGAACGAACTGCCGACTAGCATGGCGGACGGTGACTTGAACTCGTTGCCGGTCACGCCTTCGTATCCATCGCCACGCCGGGACTTCTCGCGTCCACGCCAGATTCCAGGTGTCACGCAAGCTGGCGGATTCGGCGGCATGTACGACGATTACAACGGCGACCACGGCGACTTGCCAATGCCTGCCACGCCAGGCTCTCCATACGCACCACGGCCAATGCTCCCGTCGCCAGGCGACCCAGGATTCGGCAGAAACTGGCTCGCGCCTTCATACACATCGCCAGGGGAAAGGCCGCGCGACCCGAATGTCGAGTTGGCTGGCACGTATGGCCGCGCTGATTCGCAAGCTAGCATCGCGGAAGGAAACGCCCAGGTAGCCGAGTCCGGCCAACGAGTCAAGGACGCCGAGAACCTATTGGCTGCCACTGTTCGCGGTGATACGCCGTGGGCTACGCAACCGAATCCGACAATGCCTGCCTACACGATGGGCACTGACAGTCGCATTCCGCTGAATCCAGCCGCCGTCAACACGCAAATCGACGACTTCCTGGATCGACGCCACACCGCCGATCAAGCCCGTGGCTATGCCGGTCCTGATGGCCGTCGCACGCCGCTCGGTCAAATGCCTGGCAATTACGCTACCACGCAGCGTGTCGGAACTATCGCTGCTCCAGGGGCACCAAACCCGAACCGCTACACCGAAGCTGATGACGGCCTTCCGGGTGGCTCGACGGCCTTTGGCCCCGTCATGCCATCGCGTAACGGCCTAGCTAACTCGATGGACCAGTACGCACTGCAACAAGATGCGCAGCGTCAACGGCTCGCTGCCCGAGGCAAGAATCCCGAGGAAATCGCCAACTTGATGGGCGGTCCTCGTCCTGGCCCTGACCTATCGGTTGTGCGGGCTGTCAACCAAGCCAACGTGCAGTCAGGCATGAATCCACGGCTGTCGCCTTCATTTGCCCTGGATGCTGGTGGTGGCCCTGCGCAAGGCGGAACAACGATGGCATTGCGTGACCTGATCATGGGCGGCAATCAACTACCAGTTGACCCGCTGCGTCAGGCCATGGCCGGAACTGAACAGGCCAAGCAAGAAGCGATTCGTGCTGAAATCAAACGTCAAGCAGGCGTTCCGATTGTTCCGCCAGAGGGTACGACAGAGTACGACAAGTACCAGGTTGACCGGCAGAACAAAATGCGTGACCTCAAGATCGCTGACCCAACCCAACCGATGGACGATGCCGACCTGGCATACTCGATCAACCAAGCAAATCAGGGTGCTGTCGTAAATCCGAAGCTAGACGCAGAGTTACGGAAGATCGACGAAGCTCGCTTTACTGGCGGCGACAACCAGGGCGGTACGTCTTACCCGTTATCTAATTACCTTGACGGCGAGGGCGATTTTGTTAAAGCTGCACGCCAGCAATTGTTGGCAAGGGGCATTAACGCTGACGAAGCCATGCTCAGGAAGTGGTATCAGTCGAAGGGAAATCAAGTTGGATCGGCACTTCCGGGGGCCATTAGGGCTGGGCTTGGGTCTGCATTGCCAGCCATCCCATGGTCACTACCACCAGTCGCAAATCAATAAACGACCATGAGCAACTATTACGACGTACTCAACCAGCCGCCCCTGTACACGCAGGGGCTGCGGGCTTTAGGTAGCTACAAACCGCAGCAAGCACTTGAAGATGAAACCAACGGCATCATGGGCGACATCGCCGATGCTGGCCTTGGCATGATCGGTGCTCTTGGTACGGTGCTGGACACGCCTGCGTCCGTATTGCGTGGTCTTGCCAACTTCACGCCCGGTCGTGCGTTAGGGGGCATTTTTGACCCCTCCCAGCGGGTATCAGGCAAAGAGCTATTCAAGATCGAGGATAACCCAGACTCGTGGATGGATGACATCGGCGGCATCGGGGCCGAAATTGTCACCGATCCTCTGTTCTGGATTAACCCGCTGACTAAGGCTGGTTCGGTCATGAAGGCTGCCGGTCAGGCACCGAAGGCTCGTCGTGCCGCTGGCGTGCTTGAGAAGGGTGCTCGTGAGATGGGGCTGGAAACCACTATTCGTAGCCTCGATGACGCTGGAAGGGAGGCTGTTCGCACTGCCGCCAAGGGCAGTAAGCCAGGCTGGATTGCCAGCGTACCGCACAAATTGTTCGGTGTTGGCTCTTATGGCGATGACCTGCTTAAGAAGATCGACGACGGACTCAATGCCGTTCCTGGTGCTGGCAACATTGTTGACGAACCGTTCAGCCACACGTTCGGTGTCGCCAACGCCTGGGGTGATGCGAGCCATCCGATCATCGACAATGTTGTATCGAAGCTATCAGGCAAGTCTCCGGTTGACATCGCCAAGGCCCTTGACGCAGCTTACGAAAAGTTCCGCTACGCCGACTGGATTCCTGGCAAGAAAATCGTGCAGGCTGGTAGTCAAGCGGCTGAGGCTGCTCCGTCTGGCACCGACGACGTTGTTAGTGATGCAGCCGAGTCAGCGGCACGAGCGATCCCGGCTGACGCACCGCTGGAACCAGAGAGCCAGTCCGTCATGGACAAGATTCGCTCTTACTGGAGTCGGCCAACCGGCACCGGAAACGCTATCCCGCCGGTTAAGCAATTCAACCCAAACGACCCACTCTCGCACTTAGTCGTTGACCCGAATCAGCCCGAGTTCCTGCGTAACGAACTGCCACGCACCGCCAACGAGGTGTGGCCACAAGCCGCTGCACCAGACTTTGTGCCACCGCCCGCCGTGGTTGATGAGCTACCACCACCAGTGGCTCCTGCTGTTGTGCCAGAGATTCCACCACCACCCCCTGTCCCACGTCAACCGACGCTGCTGGAGCAGATGCGTGCTGAGCAAGAGCGCGGCCTTGGTCAATTGGCTGAGGGGCATGTGCCGAAGTCACCGTATCCCGAGGTCAAGGCACCAAAAGGGCCTGCCGTCCCAGACGACGCAATTCCCGTTCTCAAGGACACCCCGGAGTACATCGCCAAGCAGACCGAGATTGCCGCACGTATCAGCGACCTTGACAAATCCAGTGAGGCCATTCGCAAGGAATTGGCATCACCCGGCGTCGCTCCTGCGCGTATCACCGAACTGCGTGAAGCCCTGAAAGTCGCCGACGTAGAAGCTGCCAAGCTGGGCCGTGAGCTAGACCAAGTACGACCACCACTCAACCCAGTGGCTGCTGTCGAGAACGCTGCCGAGCAAGCCGCCGCTGCGGAGAAGTACGCACCGCAAGCCAAGCCAGCCAAAGCCGGGTCAATGAAGTCCCGCGTCAAGGACGTACTGAACGGCAAGTCTAGTGTTCTCGACATCGCCGACCCACTGCCAGCAGGTGGTGAAGCCTACGGTCCACCGCTGTTCCAGGAACTGATCGGTCCAATGCCTGGCGGTCCTGACATCCCGAATCCTAATCGGATGATGAGCCAGCTTACGCCCGGTCGCCTGCCTGACCGTGAGCCTGGCTTCAATCCTGTGCGCTACATGGCGTCGCTGTTCCAGAAGTCGTCCCGTGGCGGCTTGTCCGAAACCGGCCAGCACCTGGGTCAAGCCGCTCACGCCGCTGAAAAGGCGGGTGCTCAGCAGGCCCGCGACGCGATCAAAGACGTAACCATGAGGATCAAGAAGGCCGTGCCTATTGATGTTCGTGAAGGCACGGAACTGTCCGACGACATTCGGCACTACATCGAAACCGGCACGGTCGGTGCGAAGCTGAACGACTTTCCTGATATCATGCCCGACGTTGACCGGCTCAAGGAACTGCTCAAGGAAAATCTTGATTACATGCAAAGCCGTGGTGCTCCGATCAGCGAACTAAACGACGTGATCGAGTACATGCCGCGCAACTGGCTGCGTATCCCAGGCGAGGACTTCGGCAACGCACTCGTCTCGCCACGCCACGTCTCGCCAATCACCGAGAACATGGAGGCTCGTGACCCAAAGTTCAAGGGTATGCCGACCCGTTGGTTCAATGAGTTTCTGTCGCACGACCCCCGCCTAGCCCGCGCCAACCCAACCAACGACGACACGATTCGCCAAGCGGCACTTGACGCCCTACTCACGGAACAGAAATACCAGGGCTACGACGCTGTAGCACTAAACAAAGCTAAGCAGGCACGAGCCAAGAAGCTGGATGCCCTGGAGAACGCGAAGGATGTAAACGCTGCCAAGCAACTCCAGAAGGACGTTGACGCCCTGGACGCCACCATCAAGGGGTACATGGACACCCGCCAGAACGCCAATGACTTGGTGGACTTGATGCACAACACCGTTCAGGATAAGTACGCCCAGTACTCGACGAAGATCAAAAAGAAGGTCGGGATGTTCTCGTCCGACCCGCTGATCGACATTCAGGACTACGGCATAGACGCTCGCCGCTCGGGTGCTGTCGCCGAGAAGCTGGTCGAGTTCGTGGCACCCCACATTACCGACGTGGCTGGCCCAGGCTCTGTGCCGCTCACGCAGGCGTTGGCACAGCTAGGTCTTGGCAGAGGCAAGACGGCTACCGAGCCAGCGTTAGAAGCGATCAGAGGGGCCTTAAATTGGCAACCAGGTCAGTCGATGGATCGGCTGTACGTGCCGCAGTCCGTTGTTGACGACTACTCTCGGGTAGTTGGGACGTTCAAGGGGCCTCCAGAGGTCGGGCCGTTGATGGATACATTCGACAAGGGGCAGTCGTTCTTTAAGAACTTCGCCCTGATGCGTCCCGGTTTCCACGGTCGCAACAAGATCGGTGGTACGATCCAGAACGTCATGACCGGCCTGGGCCATTCCGTCCAGGGCGAACGTGATGTTCGTGCCTTGCGGGCGGGTGAGGCTATTGAGGGTGCTAGCAAGTTCCCTCGGTTTGCTGGCCAGAACCTGACCGACGAGCAGGCTACCGACGAAATCCGCAAGCTGTTCTACGTGTACAACGTGGTTCCGAATCACCCTGGCATGGCCGGTGACGTAGCCGCTGCGTGGATAACGAGCTATCGGGTGCGATGCCTGGCTTGGACCCTGATCCGATCAAGAGTCCGCTGGCATGGGGCAAGGACGTACTCAAGACCGGCAAGGAAAAGTGGAAAGCTGGCGACGGTAGCTACAATCCGCTGAATGTGCGTGGTGTCCGTGGCGAGGAGACGAAGTTCTACCCTGCCCAGATTCACGAAGGGCTTGGCAACACGACCGAGTTCCAGAATCGTGGCGTGCCGTTCATTGAGGGGCTACGACGTGGCGAGGAGCCAACTGCCTTGGCCCAACGAATCCAGGATGCTCACGTTGACTACTCGAATCTCTCGACGTTCGAGCGGAATGTCATGCGGCGGGCAATGCCATTTTACAGTTTCAGTAAAGGGGCCTTGACGCACACCTCTGGTGAGTTGTTCAACAAGCCCGGTGGAGCACTGGCACAAACGGTTCGTGCGATGACGGCGGCTCGTGGCGACGAAGTGCTACCAGAACACCTGACTGACACGCTGGCTATTCCCCTGGGTCAGGGCGAAGATGGCAGCCCACGCTACCTGACTGGCCTGGGCTTGATGCCCGAAGATGCCCTGTCGATGCTGGGTGGCCTGGCTAGTGCGGCAGGCGGGGGGCGTGGTGTCACGGCTCAACTGCTGGGCATGGCTTCACCACTCATTAAAGCCCCGCTGGAGGTCGCTACAGGCCGGACGGTGTACCAGACCGGTCCATCGGGCGGACGCGAGCTACGCGACCTCGACCCTGTGCTTGGGCGTATTGGCGCGAACCTGTTTGGCGGCGAGCCTGCCGACACGCGGGCTATTGACCAACTGTTCATGAACACGATCCCATCGCAACTGTCGATGATTAAGACAGCCACGGATAGTCGCAAGGTCGTTGGTGCTCGGGCGTTGAATCTCCTGACCGGAGCCAAGGTCACTGACGTACCGCAGAAAACCCAGGAAGCGTTGATCCGTCAACAAGTCCAGGAGTTGATGCGCGAGATGGGTGGCAAGGGCTACGAGCGGTTCTACATGCCACCCGAAGTGATGGCAAAGCTAACGCCCGAACAGCAGGTGCGAGCCAAGGCGTTGAACGAACTGCTCAACGAACTGAGCAACCGTGCCAAGACGCGAGCTAAAGAAGCGAAGTCTAGCGGGTAGATCGTTTCGTTAGCCACGCCTTGCGATCATTGACCTCGCGGGCCTGGTTAGCCTTCCGCTCGGCAACCTTTGCAGCATCCCCAACAAGCAAAGCGTCCTTGGCCAACCGCTCCTCAAACAGAGCTTCTTCCTTGGCCAGCCGTAGCGATTCCAGCGCGGCCGCAGCTGCATCCAGATCAGTGTTCGCCTGGGCAATCGCCGCCGTGCAGTCATCAATGGCGAGCCGTATCGGTGCTTTCGCTGCGGCCCCCACGGATGCATCCAACTGGGCTTGGAGCGTCACCTTGAGGGCTTGCTTGTCAGCCTTGAGCGTAGTCAGCGAATCTTTCGCCGCTTGCTTTTCAATGCGTGCCGTTTCGATCTGCTGCTTGATCGCGTCGATTTCGGGCTGGGGCTTGCGCGGCAGTTCGCCGTTGCGGGATTCGACGGCGGCAACTTCGGCTTCAAACTTGGCTTGCAGTCCCGCCCAGCGTGCGGCTTTTCGTTCTTCTAGCGTTGGCATATTACAATGCTCCAAAATCGTCGATTAGGTTGTACAAAATCACATCGAGAATATCGCGGTCGGCGGTTGTCATGCCGTTGCCACCGATCCAGATTAGACCGTGAGATTCGGTTCCGCCGTTAAAATAGCTCCCGCTAACTTTACGAATACCAAACGTGAACTCCTCGGTTGGTACATCGAAATTAGCGTCGGTACAGTTTGTTTTTGAGCCAAGAGTGCTTGCAGATCCAGTGTAGTGCGAAATGTAAAAGTTGGCGCTACTAGCCTTGAGAATAACACGAAGTCCCTTTGTTCCAACGCTCGTCGCGGTCAAGCGATCTAACCCAGAATCCGCGAAAGTTCCCAAACCAGAGAAGCGAGTCCCCCATTGAACAGTTGATGTTACCGCGTTCGAGCAGCCTTGGATGTTGCCAGTGTCGGCAGCAAGTGCCGCGGAAAGATAGTATCCAAACGCAAAGCTCGATCTTGTCCAGCCGTGCGTTGACGGCGTGAATCCCGTAGCGAGTCGCCCGTTGGTCGTCCCGTCGTAAGTGATCGACTTCGCGTTTTGCGTAACACCCGAACCAAATACCGGATCGAGCGAAAGCGGGTTATATGCCGGGATGACGTTCCGCGCCGACGTTCCCATGCAGAGCAGTTGCAGCAGGTACAAATTGTCGAGAAGGTTATTGGATCGCAGCAAGGCAAACGCTTCGTGCGTGCCGGTTCGCTCCGTGGTGCTGAATGTGTAGCCCGCTGCTTTTTCCAGAGCGATCCAGGCCGCAGCAGCAGGGTCGTAAAATTGATAAGTGTTGCGGGTCGTCATGAACCGGGGGTCGTTTACGGGCATGGCAATACCTAGGGTTTGGTGGCGTATTGCCTTGTTCTACACTAACGAGTCGAAGGCGTAAACCATATTGCCGTGATGGCGGTCAATGGCCTCGGTCATGACACCAGAAGTAGTGGCAACCGTGTGGTGGCCGCAAGCTTGGACTTTCCAGATAACGTCGTATAGGTCGATCTTGTCGTTCTTGACCCGGAGTTTCGCTAGTTCAAGGCCCTGCTCATCGTCGGCAAACCGGGATGCTATCCGCTTGGCTTGCGTGTCAGCGTCACAGTGCAGCCAAATGAACTTGCCGGGATTTTCGTTGATGGTCAGGTCGATCTGCGAAGGGCGACGTGGCTGCCCGGCAATCAGCACGGCTGGCTTGCCCTCAGCGAAGCATCTGTCTAGTTCCTCGTTGTATATCGCCAGTGCCTCAGTCTCGGTGTGGTCGGGGGCACCACGCCCTTGGAAGTGGCCAGCAGGGTAGCGTTGGCGGAATATCTTGCCGACCTGAACTGCCGAGAAGTGCTCTGGGTAGTTCTTTAGGCAGTACTCGATCACATAGTCCTTGCCAGCGCACGTCACGCCAGCGATGTAGTAGAGTTGCTGGTGGTACATTGGGACTCCTTGGGACTAACCTACGAAACGGGGATCGGACGACTCGCAGTTGGGGCAAAGTGTATCGCCATCATACGCCACTGGCTTCCCGCACTTCTCGCAGGAGCCGTAGCCTTCGGGAAATTCTTGGTCCGGTTCGTCGCTCATGTTAACTCCTGGACTTTAGTAGCCATGGCTCAAAGAACGCACGCTTGCCGTCGATGATTACCCCGCAGCCAAGGACTGGCTTGGCAGGGAACCGACGACCGTACTCAAACTGCAGCTTGTCAACGTCCACTCCGCAACCCGTCGATAAGCCGAACACGCGGTACTCTTTATTGGCCCACCAAGATACGCCAGCCTGGGCATGGTAATGGCCGATGACGGTCGAGCGGAACTGATCTTTGGCCTGGGCTAGGGCAGCACACTGACCACCTCTGCCGCCGTCGCCGTGCGAGTATATCGCACCATCTATGATTAGTTTGGTGAAGCGGGAGTGAACTTTCCAGTCCAGGCCCCACAGGTCGTTGTAGTCCCGCAACACTTCCTTGGGCAAGCCGACGGTATTGGCTTGACGCTCGGTGAGCGAGTCGTGATTGCCGATGAGCCAGTCGGCTTTAGGAAACGCCGCGTACAGTTGCTGTACCTGCTTCCAGGCAGCAGCAAACTCCCGCGATGCGTTGTGTAGAGCCGGGCTTTTCTCGTGGTAACTGATCGAAGCCCAGTCCACCAGGTCGCCGATATGCACGACCCGATCCACCCCGTACCTGTCTGCCACACCCTTAAGGAAATCCACATACCCCCGCCTCATGCCAGGACAGTGCGTATCCCCAATTGCCAGGACTGTTGCCATTAAGGGTTCCCAAGATAGCGTTCGCGGGCAGCGTGAATACGGCCAATTGCTCGGCTCCACTCATGCGTATGAAACTCTTTACGTTCCCTTGTTCTTGGCAGGGTCATGGCGTGCGCCCATTCGTGGATCAGCGACTCAATCTGATCCTTGACCGGCAGTTCTTCGTCGATCTTGATGACGAAGCTTTTCTCGGCCCAGTGCGTCCTAGCGTCGTCAGGGCCTAGCGTATCGTAGCTTTCGAGTCGAACGATAACCCTGCGATCCACCGCAAAGTTCTTGCGTAGCCAGCGGGCGACTGATCGTAGATCGTGCAGCACAGGCTACTCATTAGGAACGGCTTCTTTCCAGGCCCCACGCCGCTGGTCAACCATGATCTGCTGGAGAATCCGAGTCTGCTCCTGGCTGGAGCGGGTCAGTTCCTGCAGGGATGCGTCCCGGACTATATCGGATGACTCTGACCTGCGAAGCTGTTCAACGATCATGTTCTGGGTCACAGCCGTCTGCACAACTGCCGTAGCTGTTGCTCGCTCCGACTCACGCCGGGCGTCCTGGTCCGGCTTAAACACCTGGAGGTAGTACAAAAGCACCAGAACAGTGGCGACACCGAACTTGACCAGACTCGTAATGAGTTGCTGGTTAAACTCCGGTGCCATGGTGCGTGGTTGTCGCTTCGACACTGCGTGTTCGTGTGATGTCATTGCGGCGTCGCTCATCAGTTTGTCCCCTAAAGTGATGGACGATACGGTGGCCAATTCTACCAAAGCATTAAGAATACCCCGGGACTGGGGGCGTGGAAATAGTACTAACGGGGACGGAGCGGACATTGGCCGTCTGCGCAATTTTGCACCTCAGCTTCGGCCCTGGACTTCGGGAGAGCCTTGCCGTACAGGAACATTTCGATAGCTGGGTAGCTGATATACACGGATTCCTGGGAGTTATTAGGCCCAGCGGCACTGCACACGCCGACCAGCGTACCGTAGGAATTGAACAGGCCACCGCCAGACCGTCCCTGCTTGGCACGACCGGCCACCCGTGCGTCGGGGTAGTTGTAGTAGCCAGTGATCCTGGTCTTGAACTCACCCAGGCCAGCACCGCCCTCGTAGCCATAGGCGGTCAAGTACTCAGTGGACTGGAACTTTGAGAACGGAGCGTAGTCATGGCTACCGTCAAACTCCATGAGTGCCAAGTCCAGTTTTTTGTCAGACCGCACAACTTTAGCGGGAACTTTCTTGTTGCCGACGTAAACAAAAACCTCACCGGGATGGCGAAACGTATGTTCGCAAGTAAGGACTTTCGACTTCACGCCGTCAGACTCGATCACCGTGCCGGAGCCTAGGTCGTTGATCGTGGTGCCCGGAATATCACCGGGGTACGACACCCCAACCTTAACCGACGCCTTGGATGGTACCGTTTTAACTGGCTTCTTGACGGACACCTCGGGGGCCTTGGCTTTGACATTGCATTCACACGGCTCACACTTGCACGATTGACCGCAGTAACAGTCGCGTGGTGCTAGAGTCGGCTCACCCGCGAAGATCACGACCTGGCCATGTGTGCGACCTGCGACTAGGCAGATCACCACGAAAATGATCATAAGGGCTAGTGCTAGCCGCTCGATGACGTAGGTGAACAGTTCCAAAATTGCTAGTAACATCACTAAACTCCAAGTTTCAAGTGTTTCCAACGCTTGCCGTTGACGACCTGCTGGATCATCCCAACAGAAACTCCCGTCAATCGGTTGGCCTCGGTGTACGAAGCACCATCCATGACCAGTTGATAAGCTCGGCGTATGTCACTTTCTCTGTACTTACTTTGCCCGTTATTCTCACCGCTGTTGTCCTGTAAACCAGTTGCGATGGCATGACGCACGTTGTGCATCCGGTCACAGTACTCAAGGTTCTCTAGGGCGTTGTTGTGTTTGTTGCCGTCGATGTGGTTTACGTCCTGCCGACCAGTTGGTGGTCCGACAAAAGCCAGCATGACAATTCGGTGGATGAAGTGCTTTTTGTTGTCACCAAGGGCGACTACTTGGTAGCCAGCGGAGTGGTTGGATTTCTTGACAAGCTTTTCTGGGCGGTCCATTGTACGTCCTCGCCAAACACACTGAAATGCCAGTGCCTTGACATTTCCGAGGTTCGACACCATGAATCGTTCGCGGCCAGGAATCTCTTTCCAGATTTCCATAAACACTAACCCGCTGCGGGGTTACTCCAATCATTTGGGATGGTTGTTGTTGCGATGGCGAACGATCCACCCCAGGCATTTTTAACCGTTCGGTAAGAATCGTACCTCACAACATCGTAACTATCAATATAGCCCATGACCTGTGTTGCTACGTTCCAGTGGGTCCACGGGATTGCGTGCCCGCTCCGCCCAACAGAGACGGCATATCCGTTAAGGACCAAGCAAATAGCTTCTTCGTATGACCCAGGGAAAATCACTTCCAACGGCTTAAACATCTTGGCTGTTTCTTCCCAGCCCGATGGAAAGTTTCGCATCGAAACCCAGTCGCCCCCCGACTGATTCATGTTTCCTTGTCCGCTGGTTCCTTGCAGCGTGTGCTTGAAGCCGTAGTCCTTTGGCTGTATTTTGTCGGGGAGCATCCCGCGCTTGACGGCAATCTCCATCACCTGCCGAACATTGGCACCGCCCCACTCACGAGGATTGGCTTCGGCGTACACGCTCAATGGAGATGTCCATACCGATCCGTACAGCTTCGACTCGTCGTAGCGATACTCTTTCTTGGGTCCGTCCGGGAAGATGATTCCTCGCTGACGATTGCGAGCAATTTCAAAGTTGGTCCGCAGCGAGTGGCATGTGCAAGAATGACTGGGGTTCTGATTCGTGAACCTGTCGCAATAATTGAATGGCCATGTGTGGTATTTGTCGTTATCACGGGCCTTGTCAGCCCAGTCCTTTGGGTCGATGTAGAGGCTCTTAGGGAAGTCTCGCGAGGCTGCCCCGCAGGCGTCCTTAATGGCATCTGTAGTATCAGCAGCTTCAAAGCGATCATTGTAACCCGACTCGCTCGGCGGCGGCTGGTCGATGAACGCATCTGGGATCACATCAAACGTCTTGAGCATTAGTTCACCACGTTGAAAACGGCTTCTTCGGTCTTGGGGTCCTTGACGACATTCAGCATCTTGCCGTCTTTCTCGACGACCAGGGCTGGTAGTCCGGCCTTGACGCCCTCGGTAATAGCTAGCTGGTATTGCTTCGGGATTTCACCACTTCCAGTGCGAGAGTCCTTCTCGAATACGCTAGCAATGGCAACTTTCTTCTCGCGGCTCAGGCGGTTCAGCCCAGAGAGTACCGCCGCTGGAACTGCCGTGTCATCCTTTTCGTAGACATAAGTAACCTGCAAGCCAGGACTTACGATGATTGGTGCTGGCTTGAGCGGATCGGCAGGCGTAGTTGGTGCAGGCGTAACAACGAGAGGTGTATCCAAATCCTCGACCACGATTCGCTTGCGTTGCAGCTTGCCCTTCTCGGGATAGCCGGTCCACTCATAGACTCCGGTATTGCCAGCCGTAACTACCGTGTTGATCTGATCTTGTAGCTCCTGTGCAATCGACTCCTGATTGCGAGTCACCCAGTACTTCGTGATCTTGGCTGGCGGGGCTGGCTTGTCCACCGGCGTGTTGACCGTCGGCAGGTTTGGCACAGCCGGTGTCAGTGACGCAGGTGGCGAGAGCTTGAGAGCACCGAACAGAACGATCACCGCCAGCACTGGGCCAACGGTGTAGGTCGCAGCGTTTTTCAGGAAGTCTTTCATGGGGCGTCTCGGGGTGATGTGTATGGAGCCGGGCGGTTTGGGGCCGAATTAACCCAGAGGGACTCGTACCCGACCTAGCTAGAACCCGGCGTAGTGGTTACTTCTTCATGAACGATAAAACGATTCCCACAATCTTAATCAGAAGCAAGACATTCAAGCCGTGCTTCTCGCCCTCCTCGGCCAGGTCCGTGAATACCTTTTGCGAAACATCTTCGCCATCACCAAAAATCTGGTCTGGTGCGTCCTCGATGATTGTGAGGAGAATATCGTGAATATCACGGCTGGCGATCACCCGTTGCTTCACGGTAGAAGTTTCGGAGATGAGTGCCTTGCCTGCCACAGCGAGCTTTGGCAGGGCGTCGCTGTGGCTCATCAGCCAGTTCGTGTAAGCGATGAAGCGGAAGTCTAGTAGGTTGATTCCCTGGAAGGATTTCATCTGCGGATTCCTTGTGAAAAATGGATGGTTACTAGCCAACTTAGTTAATCTATCCGGCAGACGAAAGTAAATTATCTTGGGCTGTGCTCGTCAAATGACCCCAGGATCGGCCCCTCCTGATGTCGTGAACAGTGTGTTTGGAGACGCCGTACATTGCCGCAACCTTCGCTAGGCTGCCACTAGAAGCGAATATCTCCAGCACTTGCCACTCTTTTAACTTTGCCAAGCTATGGCTTTCCCCTCGACGAGACGTTCCGTGGGCGACCCTATCCTGGGAGTTCTCTTTGTGAGTACCCCACCGCAGATTCTCTGGTCGGCAGTCACTCCTGTCGCCATTATTGTGGCAGCACTCCATTCCCTCTGGGCACGGACCAACAAACGCTTCAAGCACAATTCGGTGCAGTAGCCTGCTCTTGCCGGTAACGGTTACGCGGCGATACCCATTATCGTCGTAGTGAAGCCATAGCATCCTTAGGGGGCGACGACGTGGCTTGCCAAGCTTCCCTACAGTAATCCTCGGTAATGACCGCACTCGGCCCTGGCTTGATGCTTCGTACAGCCCGCCGTATCCCGGAACCGGAACCCAAATCTCCTCACTCATTTCTTCTCCTTTGGCATGTCGGCGTACTCGGTCGGGCGAAAGGCTGGCAGCAAGCCAAACTTAGTCAGCGCACGACCTACCATATAGTGACCGTAGACTTCTAGGTTCGGCTTGCTCAGCAAGCGACCGGGCCAGTCGGCGTGCAAGTCGCCAATAGTCTTGTAGTCATGCCCTTGCAGTATCTCGCACAGCCGTCGCGGGAATCCGCAAAATTCGATTGGTGTGTTGGTCGGGTCGTGCAGCAGAATGTCGAGTAATTCCGTATACTGCTGAGCGATGTCCTTCATGGCATCGACCGCATCGACCACCCTGCCCTTGCCGATCAGGATTCTCGCGCGCGTAGCAGCGAGTTCAGCGAGTCCCTTGCGTATAGTGGCGGCTTGTTGCTCGGTAGAAGTTTGGCTCATGGGCCTAAGTGTAGCGACCGATAGAGGTTAGCGCAACTAGGTGGGCTGAGAAATCTTGGTGGCCCAATGGATGGCACAGAAGTCAGCCACCACATCGTCGTAAGTCAGCGAGTGCTGGCTGGCGTGCTGATTGAAATAGCTGATGATTTGGTCCCTAGTCAGGAACACTACTGAACAGCTTCCAGGAATGGTGCCTGGCTCGACAAAGCTGTACTCGTAGGGCGGATCATTGTATGGCACAGTGATCGTTGGCCTAGTGTTTTCGGTGGACATTAAAGCGGTCGTTTCTGGCTGAAATTGCTAGCCATTCAGGGGGTAGGTTGAGTAGCTCTGGCAGCGGTCTTTGGTATAGTTCGAGCAGGCGATCTGGGTCCCATTCTCCGGGATTTCTTTCTTTCTTAGCCCCCAGGGCGTGGCATAGTAGCAGAGGGGGTAGAAGTTTTCTGGTAGCGTCGGCCAGAATCCGGTGGCCCTCCACTGCTCGGTGGCATCGCTCGCAGAGTAGCAGATAGTTACAGGGTTCATCGCTTCGTCCTCGCTTAATAATGTGGTGAACTTCGTACCAGTCGGCCTGTTGGTCCAGGCAGATACTGCACATGGCCACCTGGTTGATCTTCCAGGTGTATGTTGCAGCGGGATCGTCAATGGCTATTCTGCTCGGCATCAGGCTTGCTCCGCATCTTCCCATTCTCCGGTCCAAGTTGGCGTGAAAACTTCTGGTCGAGCCAGTCGCACCAGGTCACGGGCTGAATCCTTGCCTTCAAAACATCGGCCATTGCGCTTGTACACCCACCTAATGCCGTCCTCGTTCATCGCAAGTCCTCCAGTTCGTGGTCCGTTGGTCGCTTAACACCCAGGAAGTCGGCAATCTCGTCGGCTTCGTGGTAGTCCATGCGCATGTAGGCACGGTTGAGCAGGGTTTCAAGCAGGGCCTTGGCGTCCAGTAGTCGCCGTGATTCCTTGGACAGGGAGTTGCCTTGCGCTGCAACCAACGCCTCTAGGCTTTCAATCCTTTCGCCCTGGTACTTTTCGCCCAACAAAAGGTCGTGGTAATCTCGGGCCATGCCTATGTCTCCGTGTTGATGCCAAGGTCGCGTGCTGCAACCGTGAACAGGTGTGCTAGTTCGGTAATGTCCTCAATGCCTTCTATGAACAGGTTGATCTTGTGCTTGCGCACTAGGTCCTCATCCTGCCACTTCTGCCCGTCGTAGGTGAATAGCTCGGTCTTTTCAGCGATCAGCATTTCACGATCAACCTGCTTGACGTAGTGGTTGATCGCCACATCGTCCGTCTTGACGCCGTACTTTTCGCATATCACCCGCTGCCCACGATTCTCCAGCACGGAGTATTCCGGCAGGATAATCTTGAGTGGCTTTGGTAGGTCGCGGTAGAACGCTTCGGCAGCGTCGTGCATGAGTAACGCCCGCTTGGTGTCATCATCCACGTTGTCCCGCTTGGCTACCTCCAGGCAGTTGAGCAGGTGCATCGCAACGGTGTAGTGATACAGCGTCTGGTTGGCGTACCGACCCTCTCGTGATAACCCGAGAGCTATGTCGTAAAACCTGAACTGGTCAGGCTTTGGGTCAACGTAGTCGAAGTAGCCAGCCGAGGCCACCCTGATCGTGGCTCCGTTCACTGTGCCGAACGTATCCGGCTCTACTGCTTGTTGTGCCATTGGAATGTCTTGATGCTGAATAGTGGCTGACGCCAGTAGCCGACGTAAAGCTCATGCTCGGTCGGCCACACGATGTATTCGTAGTACACGCCGGTTGGCGTCACGAACACATGCTGGCTGTTGGCCCACAAGGGACGGTCGGGGTTTCGTAAGTGATCGACTGGGTGGATGCTAAGCCACAAGAGCAGGAATGTTTTCATGTCACCATGCTACACTCCTGCCCTGACTACCGTTAGTGAACTAAAAGCCTACCCCGGATGACTGGATAGCGTTCCATTCATAATGGATTGCCATTGGGTGTTGGCGTGAGATTCTGAACTGGGAATTGATGATCTTTTCGCCAACCGTCGAACCAGAGAAGCCC
>JAULBV010003229.1:0-10308 GCA_032358295.1 Pterothamnion heteromorphum | reverse complement strand
GGTGAAGTTTGAGCAAGAGCTCATCCCCCTTGCGATGCTGACCGGGTTTATCGCAGTCATTGTCGGGTGGGTCATGCCACCTCTTGGGATACTCGCTTCCTTCCCCGCGTACATCTTGCTTGAAAGTATCATCCTATTGGCGCAGCTCTGTGCGCGCATTCCATATGCATCAGTAACAGTAAACGTGTCGGCAGCAATGCTGATCGGGTGGTATATCACGCTCTTCGCAGCAGTTCTTTGGATACGAAAAAGGCGGACCGTTGGCCCGCCTCCTTCTATGAATTGAAACGTCACGATTAGGCCTTCTTCAACAAGCCGGCCAGAATCGCGGTGGCATCGAACCCCGCCGGCGTTTTCGGGGTCTTGGCCATTTTGATACGATCGATGATCGCTTTCAAATCCGGGGATGCCCGCATTTGGGCCTGCAGTTTTTTGTCCATTTGGGACACATAACCCCGGGCCGTTTCACGGTCGCAGGACTGAAACTCCATGATCGCCGCAACGAGCAGGCCATCCCCGGTGGAACCATCGCCGGAACCTTTCCGGTTCCATTCCCCGGTCTCTATGTGATGGTCAACCACGGTTTTAATCGCCTCGTACTTTTCCCGCAGGCTAGAACCCTTGGACAGGGCAGCCGCATCCCCGTACTTTTGGGCGAACCCATGCAGCGCGGCGTGGTTGACCAAATCGCGCGGCATGTTGTCGGGGTCGATTACGAAGGGGGCGAACCCCGCAACCGTGATGGTCAAAACGCCATTGTCGATCACCTTGGAAACGTCAGCCATGATGGCTCCTATTCAATTGGTTACGATGCGCCGACTGGTCGCACCCCATAGGGGACGGAATCCCCTAGACGGGTGGAATCAATCAACGCTGGTTCAGTTTGGCTATGATAGCCTGTCGCAAAGCGTAAGCCAGCCGTAACCACGCGCGACGCCCCTCAGCTTCATCCCGGAATCGCGCAATTTCCCGCTGGCGCATATCCGCATAGGTACGGCGCACCTCGGTTAGGGGTTTTCCCGATAACTTCGCCAACAGTTCGATTGTGCGATTTTTCAAGATGGCTCCTATTGAAACCCCGGATAGCGTCCGGTTCGCGTGATACAGGTTAACACCCGGAATAGGATGCTAAACTGTATGGCCCTAGGCGGGCCGGTTCGTTCAAACTTCGTGCCGTTTACCTTCCGTGAACGTGGCAACCGTCGCACCACAGTACCAGTCTGACATCGTGTAGTGCTGAATTGACGGAACCCGGGTTTCCGTTCCCAAGGTCAGCACCGCTTGGACATACACGGTACAGGCAAACTCCTGCGATCGTGCGCAGGCCCGCGCGCAGGCTTCGTGATAGCGTTGCTCTATGATTGATTGTTCCATGATTAGCCCCAAGTGTAGTATGAAACGCCTTCCCAGGCACGGCCGGACCAGCCCCGAAACCAGACCCCGAACTCCTGCTCGGTCATACCGTGGCTGGTGTAATAGTTGAATGCCCAAGCCGGGCCATGAGCGCCGATGGTATCGGCGAACAGGCTGGAAAATCGAACCGCCATCGAACCCCGCATTTTGAACCCCTAACCGGCGCCACCTTGGCCCGGCACTACTACATATGCACGGCCTATGCCAACCCGGGCCAAAACGCTCCCCGGCCCGGGATTGTTACATTTAGTGGGAAAAACCCGGCCAAAATCAACGGGTTACCGCCGGCCATAATCCGGCCATCCTGCGCCCAGCTGGCATGAACCATGCGCCGCCGCGCACTTTGTAAACTATCCCGACACCGCCGTTACAATTCGCGCGAAAAACCTGAACAAAATCAACAGGTTAGCCGTCGCGGGCTATTGTCGGGAAACTTTACGCTGTCGGCAAATTTTACACAGTGGCCCGCGACGCATCAAAACGCCGATAGCGGGCCGACAGGCCGGACTGGCTATATAGGTAGCCAAAATTCGGCCGCGTGCCGCCAGGGCCGTTCTAGGGCCGTCTATGGGGATTCGTTGGCCGCATGGGGGCTAGATAGGTGTCTAGAACGGGGTCACCGACAACCCGGGGCCGTGGCATACCCCTAGGTTGTCGGGGTGCCCTTCTGTGGTGAAAACGCGACAATAGGGGATGGCGATGGGTTATGGCCGGTTGATAGGGGGATAGGTAAACGCTATGGAAAAAAAAAATTGATAGTCACGTCCTAACAGGCAACCCCGGGGTATGCCACGGGTGGTAGTCGTCCCTAACACCCACCGAGACACCCACCTGGGCACGATGCCCGGGAAAGCCTACGGGTAATCCCTAATTGCACCAATCCAGTGCGCACGATCGGGTCACTATTTGCGCCCTGGGGGCTATCGACTAGCCCGTTCAGTCGCGTGACCGGCCCGGCTAGTCACATTTTGAACCGCTTAGTATTCTGCCCATACCGGAGCGTCGGCAACTAACCCGTTCAGGTTGTCACATTCTGCCGCCGGATAAGTCACGCAATAGTCACAACCTATTCGCCCGCTGACACAGTCGTAACTGGCCCGCTGTCGCAATTGTAACCAGTTGCACAATGCGACCCATAACACGAACCTTAACACGAATGATTCGCATTCAGCCGCGGTTTGGTCCAAGTTGCCTGCGCTAACCCGGGTTGCCAGCCACCCCCCCCAGGCTTGGGGCGACGGGACTCCCGATGCCCTGCTGCCGAAGCCGGTATGCTGTAGACGTGGATCGGTCCCGAAAAAGGGGACTACCTTGCCCTTGGGTTATCAACGGCTGTTATCGCAGGGTTATTAACGGGAGTTTGCACCCCGGCGAGTTGGGGGTACGTAGCGACCCCGAGTCATCCCTAACCCCTACCCACGCCCCTACTCGAACCCCACCATTTCCCTCTTGACACCTCCCCGCCCCTCTGCCATAATCGGCGCAGTCCCAACCTCGCGCGAGTACTCCAATGTTCCCCGATCCTGAGACCGGCGAGAAGAAGAACGGCATCGCCAGGGTGCGGTATTCTCACGACGCAATGATTGATCTGATGGTCGCTGAGCCTTCGGTAACCCAGAACCGGCTGGCCGAGCTGTTCGACCGCACTCCGGGGTGGATTTCGCAAGTCGTCAACTCCGACGCGTTTCAAGCACGCCTCGCGGACCGCCGGGAGCAGTTGGTCGACCCCGTTCTCACTGCCACAATCCGCGACCGACTCGCCTCCGTCGCAGCGAAGTCGCTCGAACTCATCATCGACAAGCTCAACGCCCCACTCGCGGGCCAGACGCTGTCCGACGACTTCCTCCTCAAATCGGCGAAGATGTCCAGCGAAGCCCTCGGCTACGGCGCCCGGTCCGCCCCACAGGGCGCAACGACCAATGTCGCTGTTGTCATCCAAGTCCCCCAAAAAATCCAATCCGCAACCGAGTGGGCTACCGTCCATTCTCCCGGAATTTAACTGAAAGACCGCCATGGCCGTTTCTTTTCTCCAGCAGCTCGGTTTTGACGACAAAGACAACACTATCTGGGACGCGACGGCGGATCGGGTACTTGTCTCTACCGGCTGGCCTGTCGAAGCCTCGGGCGTCAGTTACCGAAACGATGGCCGAACCAATGCTCGCGCTTTCAACCGCGCGTTGGCCCGTGGCGGCCTCATCACCAATATGACGCCAGGGCAGTACATAATTGGTGGAGACCCTGAAACTGGCGGAATGATCGGCAATTCCAACGTCACGCTCTTGAGTGGCGAAGGCGTCGAGTACATCCTTGCTGATCAAACTTTTCGGCCACTTTTTTCCAATGCGCGGGCATTTGCCACTCCAATCACCCTCACCGGCGTATCAATTCTTTGGGTCGGCCCCAGCTTTCGTTGCCAAATCATCTGGCCAGAGATTGACGTCGCCTACCCAGCCGGCTCAAAATTCGCCGTTCTAGGCCTTTTGGGCTCAACCGCGGCAAATCGCGGCTATCAAGGCATTTGGCAAGTCACCGACACTGTCCCTGGCTCAATCTTTTTCAACCTGATGGGACAACCGCCCAGCGGCGGCAACTCCGCAACTGGCGCGACAATCTATCCTGTTGACTCCACAATCAAGATTATCGGTGGAATGTGGGATGGTAACGAAGCGGGCCAAAGTGGGACGCCTTACGTCGATGGCGATCCTTACAGTTCAATCCTCTCTTTCCGCAACACGCAGAACTTGATCGTCAGCGGTGTACAGTTCCGTAAAGGAGCTGCTTGGTGTATCGGCACCAACAATGTCCGCGATGTAACTGTCCGCGACGTTGACGCCAATACATACAGTGGGGTTGGAGTTGCTGGCGCCCACGACATTGTTCACCTTGCAGGTGGTGCCCGTAACGTCTTGATCGAGCGCGTTACCGCCGACTGCGACGACAACACGGTCGGAATGACCCTGGACGACATTGTCAACAGCGTCGCAGTCCCCATCCCCTACGCAGCGCGCTACTGGCCCGGCGACACTTACGACATCACAATCCGTGACATCAGCAGCCGCGATTCCAACGCTGCCACTGTCGCTTTGTGGGGCAACAATAACTACGAGCATCACAACACACTGATCGAACGCATAACTGGTCGCGCTACGAATGGCGGCGTTGTGCAAGTTCTAGCCGGCTATGCGCCGACAAATATGCTGAACGTCAATGGTGGCCGGTTAGTTCTGCGCGACATCAGCGGCCCTGTTGGTGGCTCAGTAGTCAACTTTAGTTCAGACGGTGTCTGGAACGACATCATCATCGAAAATCTAAGTAACACAGGCTCCGGGCCCGGCCAACCAGTGCTGTTGGTCAATCGTGTGACCACCGCGCAGTCTATTAAGTCGTTCAAAGCAAGCAACATCAGCCAATTTATCGACGGTGGCCCACTGCAACGTACCGGTCCTCTTGTCCGAGTAACCGACTCCAACGTCGAAGACTTCCGTCTCGAGGGCTCCCCAACGCAGCGCGTTCAGGCCAACGTCAGTTTCGTTGTTTTCAGCGGTACAACTGGCACAATCAACCGAGCGGTTGTCGAAGGTTTCTCCGGCGTCAGCAACTCCACCACGATCCCCGCTGGAACTAGCGACACGTTCATCGTTTCTTGCGAAAACACCAACGCAACCGCTTTGGGCAATCTCGCGATCCGCGATTCTGCAATGGTCGGCGGCACCGCACTCGCAGTCAACACCGGCGGCATCTTCCGTCAGTCTACGACTGGCCGGGTCACCAACGTGCTGATCGAAAACTCGCAGCAAACCGGCGGCGAGGGAGTCTCCGTCGTCGACAATGGCGTCAACCCTGCAACTGTCACAATTCGCTGACGTGGCTGATTCCACCGTCCTCTGGCAGCCGCAACCCGGGCCGCAAACCGCCCTGGTTCAGTGCCCTATTTTCGAAGTTTTCTTCGGCGGGGCTCGAGGCGGCGGTAAGACCGAGGCGTCTATCGGCGATTGGCTGCAACACTCCAACGAGTGGGGCAAAGCGGCCAACGGTCTCTTCATCCGTCGCGAGCAGCAACAACTCGACGAGGTGATCGCCCGCACTCGCACTCTTTTCGAGCCCCTCGGCGCAAAGTTCAACACCCAAAAGTCTACTTGGGTGATGCCGGGAGGCGCTCGACTCAAGTTTCGCTACCTCGACCGCGACTCCGACGCCGAAGCTTTGCAGGGCGGTTCCTACACCCGCCTTTACGTCGAAGAAGCGACCAACTTCCCCTCTTTCACCCCGATCAAAAAGCTATTTGCCATCCTTCGCTCAGCCGAAGGGGCTCCCTGTGGTGTCCGCCTAACTGGCAATCCGGGTGGTCCTGGCCACGCTTGGGTGCGCGATCGCTACATTAACCCTGCGCCCCAGGGCTACGTCATTCTCGAGGATACCATCGAAGTCGACGGCTTCCCAACAATGGTCAAGCAGCGGGTATTCATCCCTTCCCGCCTGTCTGACAACCAGTTGCTCATGCGCAACAACCCGGAGTACGTCGCCAACCTCGCCACTTCCGGCTCTGCCTCTCTCGTCCGCGCGTGGCTGCTCGGCGACTGGAATACTCCCGTCGGTGCCTACTTCACCCAGTTCTCAAAGGCCCGCCATGTCATCCCAGCCAAATTCAAATCCCTCATCCCCCCGAACGCTTTACGATTTGGCTCGTTCGATTGGGGTTACGCTAAGCCTTTCTCTTTTGGCATGTGGGTTGTATCTGACGGCTCTTGGGGTCTACCTCGTGGAGCTCTCCTTCGTTACAAAGAGTGGTACGGGACTAACGGTAACCCCAACGAAGGACTGCGCCTCGACGCCGATCAGGTCGCTCAAGGCATCGCCCGCGTCCGGGGCAACGACAAACTAAGCTACATTTCCGCTGATCCGTCTACTTTCAAGAAAGATGGCGGGCCTTCGATCATGGAGACTTTTGCGGCCAACGGCGTGCTTCTCCGCCGGGCTGACAACTCCCGCGTGTCCGGCTGGAACAAGGTCCGTGAGCACCTCAACGGCAAGCTGAACGACCCGCACCAAGCTATCGACTCGGCCCAAGCTCCTCTGCTATACATCACTGACGACTGCGAGCACTCCATTGCCCAGCTCGAATCGGTCCCTGCTGACACTGACAAGCCTGACGATGTGGACACAACTGCCGAAGATCATGCAGTTGACGACATCCGCTACGGGGTCACCAGTCGGCCTTGGATTATTGACCAGCTGCCTCCGATCATCGTCCACGAAAAGCCCACATTGAACGACTTGTGGGAAGAAGCCGATCAGTACCGCGAACCTGAAAGAATATAATCATGGATGCACAAGACCAACTGTCTATCGACTCCGACTCTGCCGAGCCGCAAGCTCTCGAAGGCGCAGACAAGTGGCGCGATGTCGCCAAAACTTGGCTTGATGCCATCTCCAACTCGGAAAAAAGTGAGAAAGAGTTTATCAAGCGAGGCCGACGCATCAACAAGCGTTATCGGGCCTCCATGGACGAGGATGAAACAGCCCGGCGCGGTTCCAAGTACAACATTTTCTGGTCCAACGTGCAGACGTTGGCCCCAGCCACTTACGCTCGCCGCCCGCGGGTTGAGGTCACGCGCCGCTTCCGCGATCAAGACCCAGTCGCCCGACTGGCCGGCTCCATTCTCGAGCGCGCGCTGCAGTACGAAGTCGACTGCAACCTCAACTTCCACCAAACTCTCCAGCACGTTGTCCTCGACCGCCTGCTCCCCGGCCGCGGCTGTGCCTGGGTACGCTACGAGCCCGCGTTCAAGAAAACGCTGGAGCAAATGCCCTCCGCTGAAGGAATGGAAGTCGAAGAGCAAGAAGTCGAAACGATCTCCGACGAAAAAACTCCCGTCGATTACGTGTTTTGGGAGAATTTCCTCACTTCCCCCGCACAAACTTGGGCCGACGTTACTTGGGTCGCTCGCCGGGTTCCTTTCACGAAGGAAGCGCTCAAAAGCCGCTTTGAAGAAACCATTCAAAAGTTTGGCGGCGACGTTGCGGACATTCCCTGCAACTACGATCCAGCCGCACCTGCTCGTGAAGAAGGGAGCAAACGCGACTCCGCCGAAACTGACGACACAACGCTCAAGCAAGCCCTAGTCTGGGAAATTTGGGATTCCACCCGCAAACAAATCATCTTCGTCGTGAAGGGCTGCGAGTACCCTCTCGACATCGCCGATGATCCGGCCGAGATAGAGGGTTTTTTCCCTTGCCCGAAGCCGATCTTCGCCACGACCACCAACGACGAGATCACTCCGGTTCCTGACTTCGTGATCTACCAAGATCAACTGCGGGAAATGGACTCCCTGACTACTCGCATCACAATGCTCACGCAAGCACTTCGCGTTGTCGGGGTCTTCGATGCAAGCCAAGACGCACTCAAAAATCTTCTCCAGTCGGGCGTCGAGAATCGCATGGTTCCAGTCAATGCCTGGGGCGCTTTCGCCGAAAAAGGCGGCCTCAAAGGTGTTACTGACTTTCTCCCGCTCGAAATGATCGTCCAGGTTCTCGAGGGTCTCTACAAAGCGCGCGAAACGGTCAAGCAGACGATCTACGAGATCACTGGCATGGCCGACATCATCCGGGGCGCTTCAGTTGCTTCCGAGACCCTCGGCGCCCAGCAGATCAAGGCCAAATTCGCCAATCTCCGCTTGTCGTCGCGCCAGCAACAAGTCGCCGAGTTCGCCACCGGCTGCCTCCAGCTCAAAGCGCAGCTCATGTGCAAGCTGTACACGCCGGAAACGCTGGTCCGGATCAGCTGCGCTGAGCAGATGACCGAAGTCCAGCAGCACCCCGAGCGGCTGCAGCAAGCCCTCGCTCTGCTCAAAGACGACCGAGCGCGCTCTTACCGCATCGAGGTCGCCGAGTCTTCCATGGTCGAGATGGACGAAGTCGATGAACAGCAGCGCCGCGACAAGTTCATGTCCACAATGGCTAACTTCTTTCTGGCAATGAAGAATATCATGGCTGTTTCCCCAGCCATGATGCCGGTGGCACTGGAAATGCTGAAGTTCACCGTGCGAGGGTTTACAACTGGCCGGGCGCTCGAATCCGTGATTGACGATGCAGCCGAGCAGATGGCTGAACAGGCGAAGAAGCCGCCGGCGCCTCCCCCTCCGAATCCCGACATCGCAGCCAAGGCCGAAGCCGACCTCGCCCTGGAGAAGTTCCGTCAGGAGTCCGAGGACAAGCGCGTGCAGTTCGAAGCGGGGCAGGCTAAACAACTGCTCGAAATCGAGAACCGCTACAAGTTGATGCAAACGCAAGTCGATCAACAGCATGAGAAGCAGATGGAGAAGATCACTCACTTGCAGAATATGCTGGAAGATCAAGCGTCAACTGAGAACCAGCGCAAGCTCGGCTTCGACGGCGCGATCCGCGAGGAACTCAAGCAGCTCCTCGCCGCCGCATTGACGCCCGCTGCGCCTGCCACTCTCGCTATCTGAGGTCCGCCATGACACGCACTTCGTATGTTCAGATCAACGGTCAGCTGCATGAAAAGACCGGGAATAACACCGTCATTATCAACGGGCAAATCTGGTACAACTTTGCCGGCACTTGGGCGCCCGAACCCCCGGCCGAGTCCCGAGGCCCGACGGTGCTCCCCGACCTCCAGCCTTACCGCTCCACAATTGACGGCTCCGTCATCTCTTCTCGAAGCCGTCATCGCGAACATCTTCGCGCACACAATTGCATCGAAGTCGGGAATGAGCGCCCGAAGCCGAAGCAAGAAACCTGGACGGCCACGCAAGGGCTGCGCCAGGAACTCATAGCCCGCATCAACAACTGAGGTGAACATGGACCCCGAAGACGAAGTGATTGACAAAGATCTGACGCAGGAAGAGCCGTCAGTTTCTCCTATCCGCGAGGAGTTGGAAAAGCAATTCGCCGCTTCCGAAGGCGATGAAACGGACACTTCCACCGCCGCCGAGAAGCCCGCTGTCGCTGAAAAGCCGGCCGAAGGCGAAAAACCCGGCGACAACCCCGCCCAGGATGTCAAGGACACCGCTGCTCTCGAAGCTGCTGCTGCCGCTGGCCGAGCCATCCCTGAACGTCTCAAAGCCAAGTGGGGCGCGACCTGGGACAAGATCGACCCTGCCGTGCGGGAGCAATTCCACGCTTACGAGTCCGACATCGGCCGTGTCACTTCCAAGTACGGCAAAGCTGCCAAAGCTTGGTAAGACACCCTCAAAGTCTACGCTCCCTACGAAGCGATCGTCCGCGAAGAAGGTGGCAACTTCCATGGCGCAGTCGCCAACCTCTTCGAAACGGCCCGCCTGCTCCGCAAGGGCTCCCCCGAGCAGAAAGCCCACCTCCTCGGTCAGATCGCCACCACCTTCAACATCCCGCTCCCCAACGGCGCAACTGTTCAGCCGGGGCCCTCTGACGACCTGATCAACCGCTACAATGTGCTGGAGCGGCAAACCTTGACACGCGAGGCCGAGCAGGCGCATACTATGCGTGAGCGTGTGAACTCCGAGGTTGATGCTTTCCTCAACGATCCGGCCAACGTCTACGTCCAAGAGCCCGGCTACCTGGACACGATGCAAGGGCTGATTCGTTCAGGGCAAGCGCAAGATCTCAAGTCCGCCTACCAACAAGCTGCTTGGCTGCACGAACGGACCCGACAGTTGGAAATTGCGCGAGCGAACCAACATCGCCTCAGTTCTGCCAGCAACCAAGCAGCACGCGCCAGATCGGCAGCGGTCTCAGTCAACGGCGTCTCCACCGGACCCGTCAAACGTGACCTCTCCAAGATGTCGCTGCGCGAGACCCTCGAAGCCGCTTACAGCGGCGATCTTGAATAAACTTTAGGAGTTCCACATGCCCTCTCCCAATCTGGGTGAAATCGTTACGACGACCCTGCGCAAC
>JAULBV010003118.1:0-10308 GCA_032358295.1 Pterothamnion heteromorphum | reverse complement strand
GATAATACGCGTGGAACCTTACCAATTTTTGAATATTTACAGGTGTTGCATGGCTGTCGTCAGTCCGTGCTTTGAAGCGTTTGGTTTATTCCAATAAACGGACAAAACTCTTATGTGTTTATAAAAAATACAGACAATTAAGGATATCTTAAAGGAAGGAAAGAATAACGTCAAGTCTTTATGACCCTAATAAATTGGGCTACTTTCATGTGCTACAATAATTTAAACAGTTTGTAATTAAAATGTGAATTTTAATAACTTAAAATAAATTATGTGCAGATTACTTTCTGAAACTCGAAAGTATGAAGTTGGAATTACTAGTAATCACAAATAAGAACGTTGTGGTGAATAAGTTCTTAGGTCTTGTACACACTGCCCGTCACGCTATGGAAATCTGTTTTGTTTAAAAAAAATTACAACAAAAAGAAAACTAAAGTGAAGTCGTAACAAGGTAGTCGTAGGGGAACCTGTGGCTGGAAAATATAATTAAATTACTCTACTACTTCAATTTAAAATTTAAATAAATAAATATGTTTACTTTTCATTACAGTACAATTACAATATTTTTGTTATTATTTTTAATTAGTATTTTAGGTATGTTTTTAAATAAAAAAAATATTTTAATTATGTTAATGTCACTTGAAATGATGTTTTTATCTGTTAGCTTTAGTTTTATTTTTGCGTCTGCATATTTAGATGATTTAATAGGTCAAATTTTTTCTATTTCTATTTTAACTATAGCTGCATCAGAATCAGCGATTGGGTTAGCTATTTTTGTTATTTACTTTAGAATAAGAAGCACAATAGCTATTGATTTAATGGATTTAATAAAAGGATAATTTTGATTAAGAAATAAGTTAATTTTATTAAAAGGCATTTAACGTAAACCTTGGTAAATTTTTTTGAAGGGCGTTTAAATTCGAAAATTGCAAAGAGGCTTTGGCTTGTGATATGCAAATTTCCTTAAAATTAAGAGTAAACTCTGTAAAATTAATTAACTATGTGAATTGAAACATCTTAGTAACATATGTACAAATCAACCGAGACTTTAAAAGTAATGGCGAATGAAATTAAATAAGTTTAGCAATTTAAATTTACAAAATCAATATAGGTAAAAGTCCTGTAGTAACTTTAAAAGCAAATTTTTAAGTAGTACGTTTTTGTGTGAACAAAGGAGTACCACCTTCTAAAACTTATTAAAAAAATTAACCGATAGTGAACTAGTACTGTGAAGGAAAGGTAAAATTTGAAAAAAATTTGAAAAAATTGAATGCTATAACTTTTCGAAATTTTAATAGATAACGAATTCCTTTTTGCATAACGAGTCAGTAAGTTAGTATATAAAGCAAGTTTTTATTTTTAATGTTAAACATTTTTAAGTTTTATTTGCTAAACCTGAAACCAAGTGATCTAATTGTAAACAAGTTGAGGATTTTGTAACAAATTTTTGAGGGCTGTATTCACGTATGTAGCAAAATACGGAAATGATTTATAATTAGGGATGAAAGATCAATCAAACTTGGTAATAGCCGGTTTTTTACGAAACGTATTTTAGTACTATGTTAAATAATATAAATTTTAGGTAGAGCACAGAATAAAGAATGGGAATTAATTTTTTTACTGCATTTATTTTAACTCCAAATTATAATTTAATAATTTTTTAACAAACAGTCTTTAAGCGAGAAGGTTTAAAGACTAAAGGAAAACAATCCAGATCATATATTAAGATTTTAAAATAATTTTTAGGGAAGAAAATTTTTTAACTTCAAATAAAATTAATAGGCTTAGAAGCAGCCTTTTACTAGAGAAAGCGTTTTAGCTCATTATTATTTTGTTATAAAATTAAAAATTTAAGGAGACTAAAAAATTATATCGAAATAATGAATTAAATTTTTTAATGGTAGTAAAACATTTTGTAAGTTTTTTAAACTGTTAAGTTCAAATAATTACACAAAAGTGCTAATGCTGACATGAGTAACGAAAACTTTGTTTGAAATCAAAGTCGTTTAAAGTTTAAGGGTTTCAGTGTAATTTTAAGTTCATTGAGTTAGCCGGTCTTTAAAAGATAAGTGAAAACTAAACTTGATAAGTAATATTTATGCTATTTATATGTGTGATTAAATCGCATGCAAAATTAATATAGATTACAACAAAAAGGTAACGAAATTTCTATACTTTTTCGAGAAAAACTTATAACAAAAAACCGTACTTAAACCGACACAGGTAAACCTATTGAAAAAATTAAAACGAATGAGTAAATTATATTAAAGGAACTAGGCAAAATAACTCTGTAAGTTCGCAATAAAGAGTGCCTTATTTAGGTGTAATCAATTTAAAGCAACGACTGTTTAACAAAAACACAGAACTCTGCAAATTAAAAATAAGATGTATAGGGTTTGAAGCCTGCCCGGTATTTAAAAATGAAATATTTTAAGTAACTTTTAAAATTATAAGTTTAAATAAACGGCGGTTCTAACTATAAGAATCCTTAGGTAGCGAAATTCCTTGGCGGGTAAATTCCGTCCTGCATGAATGGCTTAACGATTGCTTTACTGTCTCTAATATAAACTCAGTGAAATTACATTGTCCATGAAAATGTGGACTACTTACAGTAAGACGGAAAGACCCTAGATCCTTTACTTTTATTTTATATTGTAAAAAAGTTAAATTTAGTAAAAGAATAAACGGAAGTAAATACTTTACATTTTTGAAATACCGTTCAATATTTAATTTTTTTACTTAGAATTATCAACCGTATAAAAAAGAAAGTTTACTTGGGACGAGTACCTCCTAAAATGTAACGGAGGTGTACAAAGGTAAGTTTTGCATAATAGTTATACTTGCTTGACAAAAAGATTTATAAATCAAATTGAGACTAAAGTCAGTTATAGTGATCCAATATTGAGAGTGGAACTAATATTGCGCAACAGCTAAAAGGAACTCTAGGGATAACAGATTCATCGTGACTAAAAGTTCGCATTAAAGTCACGGTTTGATACCTCGATGTCGACTCATCTTATCCTGAAATAGAAGTTTATTTCAAGGGTCTAGTTGTTCGCTAGTTAAAAAGGTACGTGAGTTGGGTTCAGAACGTCGTGAGACAGTTCGGTCCCTATCTACTGTAAGATTTAAAAGTAAAAATAATATTTTTAGTACGAGAGGACCAAAATATTTTAACCTCTAATTTATTGATTGCTAAAAACCATTAGCATAGTCAAGTAGTTACGTTAATTTGCTTAAACACTGAACGCATAAATAGTGTGAAAGCACTTTTACTTTTTTAAAAAAATTCTAAAAGATAATTAGATTGATCGGTTTGGAAAATATTTTTAGTAATAAATTTTTGTTTACAAATACGAAATTATTAAAAAATTAAAACTTTAGCTTAATCAAATTTTTAAATGTCGCAAAAAATAAATCCAACAAGTTTAAGATTAGGAAAAATCCAAATTTGAAACATAGTTTTACAAAATTATGGTAAAACTTATACTTTTTATTTTAAATTTTTATATTCTTATTTAACTATTTTATATTTTTTTCAGAATTATTTTTCAAAATCAAATCTTTTGCTGCTTGGAGACTTAAAGTTAAACTTTAAACAAAATAAATTGGAGGTACAAGCGCAAGCTTTTTCTGATGTGTTTTTTAACAAAAATTATTTTTTTTTAGTAAAAGAATATTTTAGGATTTTAGTGAATTGATATCCAAAAAATTTTTGTTTACGTTTTTATACTAAATCAAAAATATCTTTTTCTGCTTCTTTAGTAAGTGCTTATAGCTTTCAACTTTTTAAAAAATATACTTCTTTAAAAAAAGTAATTAATTTAATTTTTCTTTATTTAAAAACTCAAATTAGTAGTAAAAAAGTAATTTATTCAAAATTTGGAGCAACCGAATTAGTTTTAAAAGGATTCAAAATTTGTTTGTCTGGTCGCTTAGATAATTCTAAAAATCAAATGGCTAAAAAATTGGAATACTTATATGGAACACTTCCGTTAATAAATATGGAAAATCATATAGAATATTCCAATTTTTTAATATTTTCTAAATTAGGTACTTGCAATTTTCAAATTTGACTTTTTTTCAAAATTAATAAAAAAGATGAAAGAAAAAAAAACTCATAATAAATATACGTTAAAATACAAACAGAAAACTCATTTACTTTATTTTGGAAAATTTGGAATAAAAATTTTAACTTTTTACAAAATTACGCAATCTCAATTGGAAGCTTATGAATGATTTCTAAACAAAAAGTTAAAATTTTTAAATAACAAAAAATATTTTAAAATTTGAAATTTAGTTTTAATGAATTGCAGTTTAACTCAACTTAGCTTAGAATCTAGGATGGGAAAAGGAAAAGGATCGATCTACACAAAATCATTTTTTTTAAAACCTGGAAAAATCATTTTTGAATTTGATAATGTTAGTTTACTTCAAATGCAAAATTTAACAAATTTTTTTAAAAAAATATTTCCTGTAAAAATTTGTTTAATTTATCGTTACTAAATAAGGGAGAGAAACTTAAAGGTTGAGTGTTAGTCTGTCGCATTAAAAGTTGCGGGTTCGAGTCCCGTCTCTCTCGTTTTAAATTAATTATATTATAATTAAATTAGATTATACAAGTATGAATTTTTTTATGCAATGAATTTCTCGTTGAATTTTTTCAACTAATCATAAAGATATAGGGACACTTTATTTAATTTTTGGTGCATTTTCTGGAATTTTAGGTGGTTGCATGTCAATGCTTATAAGAATGGAATTAGCTCAGCCTGGTAATCATTTGTTACTTGGTAATCATCAAGTTTATAATGTTTTAATAACTGCACATGCTTTTTTAATGATTTTTTTTATGGTTATGCCAGTAATGATTGGAGGTTTTGGGAACTGATTAGTACCTATTATGATAGGTAGTCCTGATATGGCCTTTCCTCGTTTAAATAATATTTCATTTTGATTACTTCCGCCTTCACTTTGTTTACTTTTAATTTCTGCAATGGTTGAAGTAGGGGTTGGAACAGGTTGGACTGTTTATCCTCCTTTAAGCTCTATCCAAAGTCATTCAGGAGCAGCAGTAGATTTAGCCATATTTAGTTTACATTTAGCTGGAGCTTCATCTATACTAGGAGCAATAAATTTTATATCAACAATTATAAATATGCGAAATCCTGGACAAAGTATGTACAGAATTCCATTGTTTGTTTGATCAATTTTAGTTACAGCCTTTTTACTCTTACTAGCAGTACCAGTTTTAGCAGGAGCAATAACAATGTTGCTAACTGATAGAAACTTCAACACTACATTTTTTGATCCTGCAGGTGGTGGGGATCCTATTTTATACCAGCATTTATTTTGATTTTTTGGCCATCCTGAGGTTTATATATTAATACTTCCTGGTTTTGGTATGATTAGTCACATTGTTTCAACTTTTTCAAAAAAACCAGTTTTTGGTTACATTGGTATGGTTTACGCTATGGTTTCAATTGGAATTTTAGGTTTTATTGTATGAGCACATCATATGTATACAGTAGGTTTAGATGTTGATACTCGTGCTTATTTTACTGCTGCCACTATGATTATAGCTGTGCCTACAGGAATTAAAATATTTAGCTGGATAGCTACTATGTGAGAAGGTGCGATTTCATTGAAAACACCTATGTTGTTTGCTATTGGATTTATTTTTTTATTTACAATAGGTGGATTAACTGGAATAATATTAGCAAATTCAGGTTTAGACATTAGCTTACATGATACTTACTATGTTGTAGCACATTTTCACTATGTTTTATCTATGGGTGCAGTTTTTGCTATTTTTGCTGGTTTTTATTATTGATTTGGTAAAATTACTGGAGTACAGTATCCTGAGCTTTTAGGAAAAATACATTTTTGATCTACTTTTATAGGTGTAAATTTAACTTTTATGCCAATGCATTTTTTAGGTTTAGCAGGAATGCCAAGAAGAATCCCGGACTATCCTGATTCATATTTTAGCTGAAATTGAATTGCTACTTATGGATCATATGTAGCTTTGCTAAGCACATTATTTTTTTTTTTTTTAGTTTTTATTTCAATAACAACTAAAAACATTTGTATTAATTCTCCTTGGGAAAATAGTTTAATAGGTAACGGAAACTTAAGTTTGGAATGAGTTGTAACATCTCCGCCTGCATATCATACGTTTGCAGAAATACCAGTTATTTGTGAAACAAAAACTTTAAATAATTAGATTATTAATGAGCAATATTATAACAAAAGTAGTATCATACAGTTTTTTACAAATTATTTTTTTAGATTTAGCTTTCAATGATATTTCAGAGCCTTGGCAATTGGGTTTCCAAGATCCGGCTACTCCTATTATGGAAGGTATAATAAATTTACATCATGATTTAATGTTTTTTATTTGTGTAATTTCTATTTTTGTATCTTGAATGTTAGTTCGTACACTTTGACATTTTAATGTAGAACAAAATAAAATTTCTTCTTCTTTAACACATGGGACATTAATTGAAATTATTTGAACTGTAACACCAGCTTTTACGTTATTAGTAATTGCAATACCTTCGTTTTCTTTACTTTATGCAATGGATGAAGTTATTTCTCCTGCTGTAACAATAAAAACGATAGGACATCAATGATATTGAAGTTATGAATATTCAGATTATTTAAATAACGAAGGTGAGTCTATTTCTTTTGACAGTTATATGATTCCTGAAGAAGATTTAGTTTCAGGTCAATTAAGGTTACTAGAAGTTGACAGCAAAATGGTAATTCCTATAAATACTCACATAAGAATCGTTATTTCTGCTGCTGATGTTTTACATAGCTGAGCAGTTCCTTCATTAGGTATAAAATGTGATGCAGTTCCAGGACGGTTAAATCAAACATCTTTATTTGTAAAACGTGAAGGTTTATATTATGGACAATGTAGCGAGATTTGTGGCATAAATCATGGATTTATGCCAATAGTAGTTGAAGCTGTCAAGCTACCTAATTATATTTCTTGAATTTCTAATAAACTTAGTGATTAAATGAAATTATCAGTTTTGCAATTAATTTTATTAATAATCATTTTTTTAATTTTATTTTTCAATATTAGTAATATTAAAAGTATCATTAAAGATATCATTAAATTTTTTAAAATTTAAAAAAAATTATTTATACATGAATACAGTTAAAATTTATAAATATTTTCAAAGGCATCCTTTTCATCTTGTAGATCCAAGTCCTTGACCATTTGTAGCTTCATTAGCTGCGTTTACATGTACAGTTGGTGGTGTATTATATATGCATGCTTTTAAATGTGGGAATTTAATACTTTTAATAGGAATTTTTAGTTTAATAATTAGTATGTTTATTTGATGAAGGGATGTTATTCGTGAATCAACATATGAAGGTCATCACACAGGTATTGTACAACAAGGCTTACGTTATGGTATTATTCTTTTTATAGTGTCCGAAGTATTATTCTTTTTTGCTTTTTTTTGAGCTTTTTTTCATAGTAGTTTATCCCCAGCTGTAGAAATTGGTGCAATTTGACCTCCAAAAGGAATAGTGACTTTTAGTCCTTGAGAAATTCCTTTACTCAATACATTAATTTTACTTTTATCAGGCTGCACAGTTACTTGATGTCATCATGCTTTAGTTTCAAATTTACGTAGTCAGGCAATTGTTAGTCTTTTTTTAACTTTAGTTTTAGCTTTTACTTTTACTTCACTTCAAGCATATGAATATAATGTAGCAAATTTTAGACTTTCTGATGGTATTTATGGCTCTACATTTTATTTAGCAACTGGTTTTCATGGTTTCCACGTTATAGTGGGTACAATTTCTTTATTTTTTTGCTTTTTTCGTATTAAAAATTATCAGCTAACTCAAGAACATCATTTTGGTTTTGAGTCTTCTGCTTGATATTGACATTTTGTTGACGTTGTTTGGCTATTTTTATTTGTATCAATTTATTGATGAGGTGGTTTGTAACATGACTTATAAAAATTTTATTACTTTTTTAATTTTATTACTTTTAGTAAACAATAATATTATATTATTAAATGAAGAGGCTTTAATTTTAATTTGTTTTTGCAGTTTTTGTTGAATAGCAATTTCAAAATTAACAAAAACGGTGAATCAATTTTTTATTAATCAGATCGATAATTTAAAATTCGATTTAATTAACTCTTGAAATCATTTTACAGTTCAAGCACAAAATTTAATAAGATCTTTATTAAAATATAACTTATGAAGTAAAAATTTTATTAAGCTTGAAGAACATTTTTTAGTAGTAAGTAAGTTTACTTTAAATAATTTGCAAAAACTTTATAAGAATAATTTAAAATTAAAAATTAATAAAAAATTAGATTTTACTAAACAATTAGAAAAACAAATTTTAAAGTTAGTTTCATTAATTATTATTGAAAAGCTAGATAAATTTATACTTTTAAACAAATTTTTTAGTACTGAAATTGAATTGAAATCTATTTTAAGTATTCAAAAAATTGGTTTATTTGAGTATTTCAAAAAAATAAAAATTTAATACAATGCGAACATAGAAAATTGGAAATTCGTTAGTTTTCCAAACTAAACATTGAGGGTTCGAATCCCTCTGTTCGCTTATAGATCGTTGATGTATAGCCAAATGGTAAGGCTATAGCTTTTGGTGCTATTATATATAGGTTCGAATCCTATTACATCAAATTTTTTATACTCACTTGGTGAAATAGGTAAACACGATGGATTTAAAATCCATTCTTATTAAGTTATTGGTTCAAGTCCAATAGTGAGTAGCAAAAAGAATATGAGAATTATTAAAAAGCCTATTATCTTAATAGCAAATAATCATTTAATTGATTATCCAACTCCCGTTAATATTCATTATAGTTGAAATTTTGGATTTCTTTCTGCAATTTGTTTAATTATACAAATTTTTACTGGTATTTTTTTAGCTATGCATTATACCCCACATGTTGATTTAGCATTTGCAAGTGTTGAACATATTATGCGTGATGTTAACTATGGATGATTCTTAAGGTATTGCCACGCAAATGGAGCTTCGATGTTTTTTATTATTGTTTATATACATATATTTAGAGGTTTATACTTTGGTTCATATCTTAAACCTAAACACTGAGTTTGATTTTTTGGTATAATACTTTTGTTATTAATGATTATTACGGCTTTTATAGGTTATGTTTTACCTTGAGGCCAAATGAGTCTTTGAGGTGCTACTGTAATCACAAATTTGGTTTCAGCTATACCTCTAATTGGAAACTCTATCGTTACTTGACTTTGAGGAGGTTTTTCAGTAGATAATGCAACTTTAAACAGATTTTTTAGTTTGCACTACTTACTTCCATTTTTAATTGCTGCATTATCTTTATTACACATTACAATTTTGCATCAAAATGGATCTGGGAATCCTTTAGGTATAGAATCAGCCATTGACAAAGTTAACATGTTTCCTTACTTTATTGTAAAAGATTTTTTAGGTTTAGTTATTTTTTTAATTTTATTTTCTTTATTTCTTTATTTCTTTCCTAATTTATTAGGTCATCCTGATAATTATATTGAAGCAAATCCTATGGTTACACCTCCTCATATAGTTCCTGAATGGTATTTTTTACCTTTTTATGCAATACTTAGAAGTATACCTCATAAATTAGGTGGGGTTTTAGCAATGATTTCAGCTATTTTAATTTTAGCTTTACTACCATGAATACATAGTACACCAATTCGAAGTTCAAGATTTAGACCATTTTATCGTTTTTTTTATTGAATACTAATTAGTTGTTGTTTTTTGTTAGGATGAATCGGGGGTATGCCTGTAGAAAATCCTTATATTTTAATTGGACAAATTTTGAGTATTTTTTATTTTTTATTTTTCTTATTTTTTATACCTCTTTTAGGTCAAGTAGAAAAATATTTAATAAATATTAAGTAAATTAAAAAAACTTGTAATTAAGCAAAAGCTTAATTACAAGTTTTTTTACCTTACTTAATATTTATTAAATATTTACGGATAGAAGGACTTGAACCCTCAAGAATATTATTCTTTAGAATCTAAATCTAATATGTTTACCATTTTTCATCATATCCGTTTATTTCCTCAATTGCATAAATTTTATAGTAGCTTTAGTATTTCTCAATACTTGTAATTCAATATTTTGTTTTTTTAAATTTTTTCGTTGATGCATAGTTAGAACTATAGCGCAAATCATTGCTATTAATAAAATGAAGCCTGCAATTAAAAAAACAAAACTATAATAAGTATATAGAATTTCTCCAATTTCTATGATATTTTGTTTATTGTTAACTTCT
>JAULBV010003007.1:0-10321 GCA_032358295.1 Pterothamnion heteromorphum | reverse complement strand
GATGTCGTGGCGACTTCGACGCTTGACGGTAGAGATTACTCACGGTAGAGTACAAGTGAGTCAAACAATCGCACACGTAATTCCCCGCTGCTGGTTCGTGCAATTTGCATCGGGCACGTAATTTTGCTGCATAGAGCCAGCGCGCATATGCGCTGCGCTACAGCAGCGGGGAGAGCTGCTCGCGGCGGGGAGAGCTGCTTGCGGCGGGGAGAGCTGCTTGCGGCGGCGAAAGCTGCTCGCGGCTTGGCGGGCAGTGGAGTGGTATGAGGTGGCGCCGTTGAGGGGCTGGCGACGTCGTGTAGACGACCAGAGAGGCGTGGGCGGAAGGGTGTCGGCGGCGCGGTGGGGAAGGAGCGGCGGCGCGCGGGGAGAGGTGCCCGCGGCGCGGCAGGCGTCGCAGCAGTGAGAGGTGGCGCAGGTGATGTTTTGGCGACGTCGTACAGACGCGCAGAGCGGCGTGGGGCGGAAGGGTGCCGGCGGCGCGGTGGAAGGGAGCGACAGCGACAGCGACGGCGACGGTGGCGGAGGGGCGTGCAGTAAAGGGAAAGTGGGAAGTTGAGAGGGAAGTGGGGGGCTGGTGCGACGGAGAATCGAGTTGGGGGCGGCGTCGGGGAGGTATGCGTGGAGAGCGGGGGATAGAGAGACCTGCCGCCGCGGGCGAACGCACATGAAAAAATGGGCAGTGGTGATTGGCCGCGATCAAGATTTTGATCCGGCGGGGCTACGCCGTGTCGGTTATGACGTGGCCACTGTCGGCGGTGGCTGGAGGGCAAAAGCCCTCCGAAAGCGGCCAATGAGGGGCGCGCGTGCGACTGTCGGCGTACACCGTGCATATGCTTCTCGTACTCGTACGTTGCGTATCGGGCGCGGTGCGATGACGTGGTCCCGAGGGCGAGGGAGCGCGGGCGCGAGGGCTAGCAAGGGATTTGCGTAGGCGAGCAACCCGTAGCACGTGCATAGCTGTCCGATGTATGTACAGTAATGTACTGTACCTCACGAGCTAATTCGAACCCGCCGTCGAATTGTGTATGTACTCAGTTTGGCGCGTAGCCAATCTGAAGCCGCATATGCGCATTGCTCAGTTCGGCGCGCTGCCGGATTGAAAATCATCCATCGGCTTCATTGCTGTGCAACAGCAAGGAACAGGGGTACAATCCTCAGGAGTCTGGTCAGCTCGTCTTTTCTCTATCTCGCCTCTCGCCCCCACCCTCTACAGTTTATCTCCCACTCTATCCTATCCTTCCTCCATCTCCCTTTTATCCTAAGCACAGTGACGACTGGCTCCGGGCGCCCGGCTCGGGATTCCTCTACTGAGCGTCTTACGTGCCTCCATGAACATTGTACTGCAGTTTACTTCCCGTTCCTAACTCTTCATGCAATATCCTGATAATGGGCGAGCCAGCCGCCCTATGGATGGGTGGCAGCCATGGAACTGCTCTACCGGCGTAAAACGTTGTGTGAAGTTTCTTTCCGCAGAACTTGTTTGCCTCCTCACTGACAGAGCCCCGAGAGACGCGCTAGAGGAAAGGCACTGAGGAATAGAGTAAACAACCCTTGAGACGACGCAGTTATCGCCAGTTGGCGATAACGTCCTCGTTGGCGACGCCAACCCCCGGGGACGTTGTACTCACTTTCCCCTAGCTCCACCGCCACCAGCCACAGCTACTACAATGGCAATCACAAGCGACGCCGCAACCTTGACTCGAGTTGGAACACAGCAAATACCAGCACGCCGCCTACTTTAGTGGATATCGTTGGCCTCTTTCCATACTGCAGCGATACATCACATCGTTGCTGCGGCTACGCAAATTCTCGACACAGTGCGCCTCGGAGTCCAATGAAGAAAGTTGTTTATAGAACTATCAGAAGCCGAGACAAGCCAGGCTAACGCTTTGCTCCTCCATCCGCATCTTCCGCGGCCAATTCGCGCACGTGACATATTCAGGCGCCTCCGTCTGCATATGCTCGGTCGCCGTCTTGTGCCGTGGGCCTTGCTTCGCGCCATGCTGGAACGCCTGACGCAGCTGCCAGAAAATGCCGTCCTCCATCGACGGCGCCGCGAACAGCGCGCCCTGTCTGGGCGCGAGTGCGCAGCGCTGCGGGAGCGGCACGACGGCGCGCGCTGCAGGGTGGAACGGGTCGCGCACCGGTCTGTCAAAGACAAGCGCGCCCGCTCCGTCTGGGACTCTTGCCTGCCGTGCCACACAGAGCGCCACGTCTCGCACCCACTTCTGTGCGACAACGTCGCGCTCGCTCTCTCTCGCTCGCTCACGTGCCGCCACTACTGTGCCCGCCGACGCAGCAGGGTGTGTGAAGATTTCGTGCGCCGACTGCTCCATGGCAAGAGAGTACTGATTGTAGGTGCGTTGCAGACGCAAGCGCCAGGCCGTGGTGGCCGGCTTGCGCGTCGTGCTTGGGAGCGTAAACGGCTGGGCCTTCGGGCGCGCGTTCCGGGTCCATGTCGGGGTGACTCCGGCGCGGAAGAATTTACTCGCGGCCGGCGGCATCGCTCGGTTGTTGATAAGAGTCATGTTCGGAAGGTGCTGAAACTTGAGTGGATCGGTTTACTAGGGCCTTGTAGTGGCTTGTAGGTGAATGCCTGGAAGAAAATTGTTTGGTGAGGTAAGAATGGTAGCCATGAACGGCCGGTGTGACACCTGCAGTACGTACTGGCCCGCGCTACGGGGCCGTCACGCCGGCCTGGTATGTATGAATCGTCGAAACGCGTCGTACGACGCTCACTTGGTCCGAGAACCCACTCGCTTTATGACTGCCACCTCACTATCGAGAAGTTGGCGCCTTCGTGCAGTGCTATCTGTTGGGCAATGAGTATTGCGGTGTACAGAGAATGTACTCCTGTCAGTTCCACACTGCTCTGGGTGTTCATAGACCACTTGGTGGGCCACAAATGACCACCCAGAGAAGTGTGCTGCTGTCGCAAGTAAAGTCACGGCAGTACATATTACCACACGCGTAGGTGCAGTCTGATCCTGTAGCATTCATTCATAGATGTTCATATGAGTGTTCCCCATTCCAACGGGACCTGCATCACGCCCGAAACGGGGAGTTCTCAACACTGGATTATCATGAGGCGCTAACTTATATCCCATAAAGGAGACACCGGACAGCTCGATGTGGAAATGAACGGAGGTATTATCAAGGAGAAACATCAATTCGATGCACTGAGTACTATCCTCTCAGCAGGTAGCAATGAAAGCTTCAAATTGCCTTCGCCATCCCACTCCTCAACCCTTCGAAGTGAACAGAACGACGCATCAGGTCTTGCAAAATCAGAGCTCGGTTTGGCTTTCTGTACCATTCACCAAATACCGCGAATCCCAGGCAGCAAATAGATACACACATCGCTTAGTTCCTCCGTTCTGCTCTGATATATGAGAGTACAGAATAGTACGCAAGAACATCGAACCCGGAGGATAAAATCCGCGAGAATGCTCGCACTTCGCTCCTCTTCACAGCATTGCATCGGGTCGAGATACTGATGGCCCGCTGGTAGCAACCATCTGCGTTGGACCCGAAGTTTCCTAGTGGCGATAGGATGGTATAGTCCACTTGGCATAGATTTCAACCAAGTGAATATCGTTGCAACCAGGTTGATCTATCCACTGAGTAACCGCTCTTCTCTGCCACTGAGCCGTGACTATTTCGAGGGATAGAGGCCTATGTTCTGCGACTAGGCGAACATTTGTGTAGTGTAGAACTGCAGTGATAGTGATTGTTCATTCTCAGCGTGTTTCTGTTGCAACCGGGAAGAGTATGTGATGCTTTAGCAGCCATTTGGGCAAGCCATAGGAGAAGAGGGACTGGTAGCAAACGATATAATGGGAGAGACAGTAGTTGGGACATCGTCGGAGATCTCACGCTCTAGGATGTTCCACGAAATTTGGGCCCCACCACCAGCAGCTCTTCTACTATAACAACTCTTTTTACATCTCTGAGAGTATCGCGGAGTGACAGCTGACAACCCCCATGGAACTGCAATTACTTCTAAACTCCTAAGCATCCTAGCACCCACTGTTTTAATGAGATTAGCTTCGTCAGTAGAGTAGAGTCTACAGATGAGATAGAAGTCCTGTTGATGACCGCCAGTGTATGAATCGTACTCTTCATCTACGGACAAACCAAACACTATAAAACAACTAGTATTCATACTCTGGTTCATAGGGGCAAGGAACTAGACTGTATGACCTGTCGAGGACCGCGACGCCCAACCAGGCGCTTGCGACCAACAAGAGATACATCATATTCCAAACATACTACTTCCGGGTACAGCTATACGGAAGTGGACGGTTTAAGATGCCAATTGGGTACCGTAACTAAGCCAACTTGGCATCTTACATCCGTACGCCCTCTGTACCCATGCTATCTCTGTGCCCCTCCCATTCCCCGGAACTTTTCTCCTTCTATGATAACTCTCATGCATGTACAGAACCAGTTGACGTAGGCTAACGTAATGCGTACGTCTACTTCACCGCTACCGAGCTGCTTGCTTCTGAAGAAAGTTACAGTATATGCGCCCAACGAAAATCAGTGCAACCAGCGAATGTGCCGTTGAAAGCTGTACATCGCTGGCGCTCACGAGCATATGTGCCCTAATCGACACCGCACACACTTGCACTATAGTACTGTACGAGTAACCGCAAGTGCGTGGTAGCGTGAATTCTCTGGAGGTCGCACGCATTGTTGTTTCGGCAGTCGCCCTAGATGCGAGCATTGCTAGGCCATTGACTGGAGGATTACGATGCTGAACGAAGAACGATAGTTGCAGATTTTGCGAGGTCCTCTTGCTATATATTGCAATGCCTTGAGGAAGTTTATCAAGCACCTGTCCTGCATTGCAACTTCCACGGGCAAATGTCCTGAAAAACGTGTTGGGTGGGGATGAAAAGGGGTATGGCCCAGAAGCCGACGTGGCCTTCCTTCGTCCTTCTTTCCTATTCATTCCAAAGTCTCATTGTACTTGTTTACTAACTGGTTGGTGGTGCTGGGTAGTAGATATTTTGAGCACTGAACGCAGCTATTGAGACCTTAACATGCTGGAAAGCGGTCTCTGTGTTGGCAGCATGCTGTTGATTCCACGTAGCACGTGTGCTAATGTACAGAAGATCAACTGTCTTTTTGTGCTAAATGCCAGGCGAGCATCATGATTCGGTATGCGCATGTGCTCCGATGGCAATTCAGCATGACGCGTTCAGTCGCCTTGATGGTCACGGAGGAGCCGGAGCAACAGGAAATGCGCTTGACGTAGACTAGCACTACAATAGCCATAGAGTTCACAGTTTTCACGACGGCTAAATACCAAACCACAGGCAAAGAGATGCAGCAGTGCTCAACTTTTCGTTCCGCAGGCGGAATCCACGGGCCTATGGGTACATTAATAAAGAATGGCCACGAACCACCTATCTGAGCACCTTCTTTTCAATGCGATGCATATAATGCTGCTGAGATATGTACCACCACTAGTACTTGTGTTTCTTAAAACAAACTGCAGACGGTCGGATATGGACGGAGAGCATGGCTTATACGTCTGGCTAGGCTAGCGGGACTGCGGATGGAGAGCAGAGCATGCAGATGGCAACGGGAGTGGAGTCTGGCAAACAGGAACCCCATAAGTGAGCGAGCATCCAGGCTTTGTGGCTGATGTTCATGGACGGATGACGTTCGTGGCATGCATCGGAGCGGCGGACTCGACACAAGGCCAGCGGAGACGCCCGACGCGTAGGCCTCCGGGTATTGCGTGCGCCCTGGTATTTTCTGTGACCGAGAAATGCGACAGCGAGAAACTCTATCCCAAACGCGTACCGCTGACTCATTCCGGCATCTCTAACAACAGTTCTACGACTATAAACGGCTAATGTACGTGGACACAGCGTCAAGAAGCTTCCGTAGTAGCGCAATGACTACTGGGACCGAACGCTCGCGAACTCTTCTGCAGACGTCGAACTTTCGACCGAGGGAGGGGGGCCGGCGTGGCCCACCTCAATCGACAGCTCTTTTTTAGTCCAGCTTATGGACCCTCGCTGGATTTATCTTGTTGTCGTTTCCTGTTTTAGATCTTTCTCGAGAAGACGTAGTGGACGAAGAGATTCCAACAGAAACCTACCAGGCCATTTTTTAGAATATTAAAAACGTCTAGGGCGCCACAACACACAAGACTTTCTTATGAACTCCGAGCCTCTTTAGCAAGCAGCGCGAAACGGCCCATTGTTCGCCAACCGGGGGCCCCGCGTGAAGCCGAGTTGCGGAGATAGCTTCGGTGACTCTAAATGTTAAGTAATCTGCTGATTTATACTCATGAGAAAATCCGGTTTCTCGGCCTTTTTGTGACTATCGGAGCTTCCTCTGCAAGTTGTGCACTTGCACCTATTGCATTAGGATACCCGTCCTTCACAGCCTTCGAGGCCGACCGTTTTGGCTGGGGCATGGCAGGAGGCGGGAGCTGTGGCGGGATCCCTCTATCGACTTGGGGAATGGTCTAAGAAAATGAACCACAGGTCGTCTGTTTATAGGAATACTGACTCTGCGCCCAGACTTGGAGCAATTCGTCATATCTTGTTCGAGCACACAGGATCGAGTGAGCGAAAACAGCACAGCTTGGATGTCAGGCATGGAACCTTCCAAACATACACGAAACATTTTAACCTTCAACAGGGGAGATGGCTACTATACATCTACCAGCGCCTCTGCAACTGCTCTGCAGCTAGCAACGCCGAAGTGCGTATACACTTTTGTCTGCAGCCAGCCACGGAGGAATGTGACCGGTTCGGAGGGCACCTTTCGACTTGTTGGATCAGTATCTGTGGCACTGCATGGCTGGACAATGGTCAGTGGCACTGACGTTCTAGAAACTGTTCTACGTGGAACCGAAAGCGGGTGCACCTCATCAGGTGAACAACCCCCTTGGTCTGGCTGGATGCTTTGCTGATCTCCAGCGAAGAAGTTTTCCACGATACTGTACTTGAGAATCACTGAGCAAAACTGTGCATTTGAGCTGCATTGGTAATCGGCGTATATCCCTAATGCCAATTTTGATCAGTATAGTGATCAATTCGCCTTTTTCGATTTTTACCGTTACATGCCTTTTGATCAGTATACTGATCAAAAAGGGCTGAAATTGGGGTGGGTTGGTTCCTCTCTATAGACTTTATCAAAGATGAAGTACATGACCTGGTTTCCGATCCTTGCTCTCCTTCCTTTTCTGAGGCCGAGCGACTTTCAATAATGTAAATCCGACTTAAATTGACCGATCTAATACAGAAAACATATCGAAGCCTCCTGACGTTGCATGGGAGGCTATTCTTCCACATATAAAAGTGGATCACAGTCTCAAACAGATTCAAAAGGCCTTTCCTGATTTTAAAACGTCTTCTGCGTTTCGTATGAGTGAATATATACCCACTACCTTGGCTGTTTGAGTGTTGGGAAGGTGGTTTTAAATTGTAGCCCAAACCAGCGCATTTGCACGTTTATTGTTCGAAACCAGCGCATTTGCGTCGTTCCTTTTGGGTTTTTTAAATGTCAAAATACGCCACATGCAAGGTATCAGTGCCATTCTGTACAAGTTACTCAAGATCGGTTCTAGTCCATACCTCGCCGAGTGCTCAGCATGGCTTTCGTGTCGTCTACGGAGGATGCGGACCAGCATGAAAACTTCAATTTCGAATCCACCGAGATATCGCAAGGCGAATGTGCGGAAGTTCCCGCGTCCAACTAGTTTCGCGGATAGAAATAGCTTTGCTAGCCCAGTTCAGGAGGAGAGGATATATGGTGATGGTGGATTATAAGGAGGGCGAGGGCACAGAAGAGCAAGATGAAGATGATATCGCGTTCCGAGGGACTAGCAACTACCATAGCAGCTACTCTGCGAGAAAGAAAATAATAATTCCGGGGAAACTGGGAGCATTCCGGAGCCATCTCCTCGGAGGCGACGATCAAAGTAACTAGTAAATCGTGTAGTCCGTTTGCAAACAACTTCTGTCATGTTTAAAGAGACCATCAACGAGACATTTTGAGCACTATAGTGATCAAAACCGAATTTTTATACCCTTTTCCACTCCGATAAACACCAAACTTCAGGTGTCTAACGGGACCTCATTAATGCACCTCTCTTCATGAAACTTGGCCAAGACGTCGGGACAATGGCCTAGAGCAGTGTAGTACAATCATATTCTAGAACGCACGTCATGGGCCTAACTAAGGCGCACTTGACGTCCGCGAACAGTATAGTGATCATAAAATTCTGGCATTAGGGATATACCTCAATTTGCACATATTTATCAATTTATTTATTATGCTAGCGTTGGAGGTGCACAGCATACAGTACATATATTAATATTATACCAGCAACGTACTTTTCGAGGTCTCTACAAACTATCACGTATACTGCTCTGTTCAGAATGTAACACCACTCTCGGTGCCGTCCCACGACACTGATTTCTACTTTACATCACACTCCACCGCGTACATCCCACGCGCAATTTAGGTGCCTTTCTCTCCTCCTACGCCCAGAGAGGCCTCACTGGCAGACTAAGAACGTTCGCCTCAACTGCAATGCACCACCCTCGTGCCTCCCATGCCAGCCGGCTCTTCACCCCATCAGTTGTCGACGGACTTCAGTGGTACCCAAGCAACACTACCCAGCAACGAAGCAACCTCCGCTTAGTAGCATTCACTGTATCCGCGGCATGCATTCACGTTGGCGGCCGCCATATCGCTCACAATTCCTTGTCACATTCGTCTCAACCACACCGCGCCAAGTTTCTGATGGATCCCCGCATTAAGTCGCGCATGTGGGACCACATTTCCACAGCTGAACGCACAAGGCAGACCAGTCGCCCCCTCCCGTCTCGCGTGTTCCCCGCGCCAGGCACGACATCGGCGGCCGCCGTCGCGTATCCAACAACAAGTCGCGCAACTTCACCGAACAATCCCAGGCCGATCGCAAGTAGCCAAACCCACTCGCCCCAGTTCATCCGTCATCCGCGCCTTCAAACGCGAAATTGCCGGCCGCCGTGGCGTCTGCAACATCAAGTAACGCAAGGTCAACGAACATTCCTCGGGCGATGGAACTTCGCGAAACCAACTCGCGCCTGTTCCTCAACCGTCGCTCCCGCCGCCTAGGGCGGAGTTGGCGGCCGCCTTCGCGTCTCGGAAACCAAGTCGCCCATGAGCACTGAACTTCCTCAGGCCGATCGCACGTCGCCAAACCCACTTACGCCAGTTCATCATCCGTCGTCCCCGCCGTCAAGTGTTACATTGGCGGCCGCCGTCACGTCTCCAACAGAAAGTCGCGAAGGCGAATGTTCACTGGGCGCTTCTTGGTCCAGCGCAAGTTGCGTAACGCACTCGCGCCCGTTTGTCTGCCGTGCTCCTCACCGCCAAATGCGACATTGGCGGCCGCCGTCACGTAAGCAACATCAAGCCGCCCATGTTCACGGGACATTTCCCTGCCAATTGCACGTTGCCGTGCCCACTCATGCGGGTTGGTCCGTCGTCTTTCCCGTCGCCAAGGACGCAATTTATCGGTCGCCGTCGCTTTTCTAACAACAACTTGCGCACATTGTTTACTTCAAACTGTTCATTCGTAGAACTGAAAGACTAAGTTCACAGGAACAGTCAGATTCCGATATACTGTTGACAGGGATGTCTGGAGGCGGCCGCCTGTTCCGCCCCGCACAGGAGAGTGTCTTCGTTACATCTCGAGGGCCTGGAACTCATCGAAGACATCGGATCCGTCCACATTGTCAGTCGGGCTTCTGCAGTCGGAACTGTTAAGGTTGGAGTTCGTATACCGCTGGACTGGTTCGGCAGGAATGTTCTCTGAATCGAATACTTCCTCAGGGACGTGACAAAGGGCACGTTCAAATACGCGCTGGAGGAGTATCCTTGTCACCTGGAAACGGTTAAAGATCGAGTCCAAGCCCTTCCGTTCATCTAGATGAACGGAAGGGCTTGGTGATCAATGTAACAGAAGCTTCTGTTACGTTGATCACCCTCTGTTCAGATGGTTCACCATCAAGACTTTCACCCTGCCGGCCGGCTTCAATTACTGTGCGACTGTCTTTGGTCGAGAATAGCAAACGAAGCACGCGAGCCACGTAGTACAGTGCCGGTATCGACTGCTTGTGAAACCCGAGCATGTCATATATCCTCACGTTTTTGTCGAACTGGCAGAGAGCCTTCATCACGTATGCGGCCGCATCTGTCGAGACGCACCCGCCTGGTGCGACGCCGGGTGCTCTCACCGAAACTTCGCCGGAAGTTGTCGAAGATACCAAGACCATCTGCAACCGACTCATTGCGG
>JAULBV010002896.1:0-10323 GCA_032358295.1 Pterothamnion heteromorphum | reverse complement strand
GACAGCTGGCTCTGAATAATCTCCGTCAAAGGTAAATCATCATTAAAAGCGTTCACCAACCAAGCACGATAGGGAGCAAAATCTTCTGCCGTTTTAACCTCCTCATCATTTAGTAAATCCATCCACACCCCAGCCATGACTTGCCCGTATTTCCCACCCTTCAACCGCTCATCTAAAATCAAAGCCTTCGCTCCAAAAGGATCCTGCGCATAACGGGCCATAAACACATCTCGGGTGCTTACCAAAGCTCCCTCGTCACCAAAAAGTTGATGCATATGGTCAAACCATTGGCCAGCCGCTTGCTTACTTTCAGGATCTCCATTCTCAATCAATCCTACTGGCCACTCACTACTCCCCTTCTCGTCCATCCGATAGAGCCAATGTGCAGGATACGTTGCGCCATCTTTGATCCATGCCTTCAAAGAACGTAATTCACTCTCCGTCCAGCGCTCCCCTCCCTGAGGGTGTCCAGACTCGATAATCGTCACGATACGGGACTCTTTAACATTTCCCGCCACCACCGCCGAATTTTTCAGATCCAAACGCAGATCAGCTCTTCGCGTCGACTCATCTGCACCATGACAGGAGAAACAACGCTCTTCTAACTTAGGCAAAACATCACGTTGAAAATTAGCTTCACCATAATTCTCCCGCTGACAACTCGTCAGCCCCAATGAAGCAATCACCGCCAAAAAAATAGCAGCGTAACAAAAACAATAACGATTCAACACAACAACAGAAACGGGGGTAAAAAAAATGCCAGAGAACCGTAGCAATAGTGAACAAGCTGTGGCTGCTACCTTTCGGTCCTGACCAAATTCACCAGTCACCACTCCACGGCCCCTGACGCCGCAAATCTACCCATTCCGTCCCCACATGCAAGACCAAAGGTAAACCTCTTTTTTATCCGCTTCCGTTCTGTAAAAAAACACAAATTCTGCTAAATAATCCCTCCAATCGAACGTCAAACCAAACAACCTCTCTCATGAAGCCCTACCTCAAACTCGCTGAAACCAATACCCCCGAAGGAGAACCGCTCGAACTTTATTCTCACGACGAGCAATTCTTCATCCAGTCTCGCGGCCTCCAGCTCATGACAACCTTCTCCCACTACTCGGAAGAAGAACTTGGCCGACTCGGTTGCGCCCCCCTCCGCGCGGCTCGCAAACCCCGCGTCCTCATTGGTGGACTCGGTATGGGATACACCCTCCAAGCCTGCAAAGAGGCTCTCCCCCAAGAAAACGCCTCCTTCACTGTCGCCGAGCTCACCCCCGCCATCGTAGATTGGAACAAAACCCACCTCGACCAACTGCACCCCGGCCTCCTCAACGATGACCGCGTTCAGATAAAGATCGGCCCTGTCCAAAATCTCATCGCCAAAGCCGGAGGAGATTCAGCCCTCCTCTACAATTCCATTCTCCTCGATACCGACAACGGCCCTCAAGCCTTCCACGGAAAAACAAATGACAGCCTCTACACCCCCGGTGGACTTCGCAAAATTAAAGCCGCTCTCAAACCCGGCGGACTCTTTGCCCTCTGGTCTGTCCGCCACGACAAAGCCTTTGAAAAGCTCCTCCGCAAAACGGGCTTCCTCGTCAGTGCAGAATCAGTCCCCGCCTCATTAAAAGGAAAGCAAAACAAACGTCACACCATCTGGATTTGCATCAACGGCCAATACGAAAGCCAAAACGACTTCCGCCGATAAAGCGCCCGTCCTCAAGTTGAATCCTACACCACTCAAATTTCCCATGAAAAAAACTCTCCCCCTCAGAGCACTGCCCACCCTCAGTCTCTCCAGTCTTCTCATCACGGCACCGCTCATCGCCCAAGAAGCCATCCCGCCCCTACCAGAAAAAGAAACGGAACTCCCCATTCCTACAATTCCTCCGCCACCCTCCTCAGAAGATGAAGAGATTCCCACCCCTGAAGAAGTAATCCAACAAGTCGTCGTAGCCAGTAAAGACGAAATGGCCATCAAGCACTCCCCGCTTGAAATCAAATTCCAGCTCCCCGCTACTCTCCTCCCTACCGAATCTCAAGCCGTCCAGAACAGCCCAAAAACCTCCATCCCTTTCCCCATTCTCAGCGTCCTCCCCCACGGCACCCGTATCGAAAAAGACCAAGCCCTCATCACCTTCGACACTCGAAGCATTGATAAAAAAATCCTCGCCACGGTCAAACAGCAAGAAATTCAAAAACTCGATTTAGAAACCAAACGCCTCGATCTCAAAACCCTCGAGGAAGCAACTCCTCGCCACCTCGAAGCCGCCAAACGAATCTTCGACAACGCAACCCAAGATCACGACTACCTCATCAAAGTCGAACTCCCCGAGCTCAAAGAAAAAGCCGCCAAAACCCTCAAGCACGCCGAATTCGTCCTCGAATACACTCAAGAAGAACTCACCCAGCTTCAAAAAATGTATGATGCGGATGACCTCACCGAGGAAACCGAAGAAATCATCCTCACCCGCCTCAAACGCGAAGTCGAAAAAGCGACCTTTGAGCTCAAACTCGCCAAAACGGCCTTTAACAAAACAGCCCAAGTTGAACTTCCCCGCCAAGAAACCGACTCCGCCGAAAAACTTAAAACGGCCACTACCGATTGGAACAACGCTCAAATCACTCTCCCCCGCGCGCTCGAAAAACAACGCCTCGAACTTGCCGAAGCAGAACGTGTCGCCGAGCTAGCAGCTCAAGATCTCGCCGACCTTCAAGCCGATCGCACTCTCATGGATATCAAAGCACCTACTGCGGGCACTCTTTATCACGGAGAAATTAAAGACGGCATCTGGAACCTCAGTAAAACCCCCAAGTTTCTCTTCCCCGGAGGCACCCTCCCCAAGCACTCCACCTATCTCACCATCATTCCAGATGCTCCCACGATGCAGCTTCACCTTCGTCTTGAACAAATCCAGCATCACCAGGTCATCAACGCTCAAGAGCCACTCCAAGCCTTTGTCACCCTCCCCGACGGATCTACCCTCCCCCTCAGTAAAGACCTCCACCAACAAACCCCTGGGCTTGATGGAAAATATCACCTCAGCTTCACTATTTCCGACCAAACCCAACTCAAAGGCTTAGCCACTGGAGCCCAACTTCCCGTCACCATCACCACCCACAAAGACGACCAAGCGATCCTTATCCCCACCGCCAGCATCAAACGCAACAGCGATGGGACGGCCTACGTCAAACTCAAGCTCGCCGACGGTAAATCCCAAGAGCAACCAGTCATCACCGGCCTCCAGCAAGGCGACCAAACACAAATCGCGACCGGCCTCCAAGTAGGCCAAGTCATCACTAAATAAGCCACCTCGAGGAAGCTCTAAACCCGCCCGCCGCCCCAACACATGAGCCCTCGACTATACCGACTTTTCTCGGTCATCTGGACCCTCGGCATCTGTCTCGGAAACCCCGAGCTCAAAACTTCCGACGCAACGGCTTCGACCCAAGCACCCCAGCCGACCAAGCAAGAAGTCATCCAAAAAGGAATCAACTTCCTTCTCAGCACCCAAAATCCCGACGGATCTTGGGGCAACGCCACCAAAACGAAGGGGATGAACATCTACGCTCCCCTTCCTGGTGCCCACCACGCTTTCCGCATCGGCGCCTCCTCCCTCGCGTTCTCGGGCATCCTTGCCCACACCACAAAAGCAACCGCCACTCCCGAACTCCGTGCCTCTATCGACAAAGCGGAAGCCTATTTCTTCAAAAACCTCCCCCACCTCCGTCGCGCCGACCTCACAACCACCTACAACGTCTGGGGCCACGCCTACGCCCTCCGCACCCTCTGCGCCCTCCACCGCTACCACGCCGACAATCCCGACCAGCAGGCCAAAATCAAAGCCCTTGCCCAAGGGGAAATAAAAAAACTCACCCTCTTCGAAGACGTCAACGGCGGCTGGGGCTACCTCGACTTTAACGCCCACACCCGCAAACCCTCCGGGATCACCACCAGCTTCATGACTGCCACCGTCCTCCTCGCCGCCCGGGACGCCCGCGACACCCTTAGCCTCGATCTCCCAGAAAAAATCACCCAACGCGCCCTCGCCGCCATCCGCGAACAACGCAACCCCGACCTCACCTACGCCTACTCACGCGGCCATCGTAACTACCCACGCAACCGCATCAACCGCCCTGCCGGCTCCCTCGCCCGCTCCCAAGTCTGCAACGCCGCCCTCTTCGCTCACCAAGACCCCCGCGTCACCGTAGAAAAAATGAACGAATGGCTCACCCGCTTCGACAAACGTCACGGTTGGCTCGACATCGCCCGCAAAAAGCCCATCCCCCACGAATCTCACTTCGCCGTCTCTGGCTACTTCTACTACTACGGCATTTTCTACGCCCGCGAATGTATCAACCTTCTCCCTGCCGACCAACGCGCAACGCACCAAGCCTTCCTCGACAAAACCCTCGCTCTTCGGCAAGAAAAAGACGGCTCCTGGTGGGACTACCCCCTCTACAACTACCACCAAGCCTACGGCACTGGCTACGCTCTCCTCGCTCTAGCTCCGCAAAAGTAAACTGCTTACTTTGCTAAAAGCTAAAAGCCTATTTCTCCACCACGTCGCAAATCTGCGCCGCCGCATCATCCACTGCTAGTTCACGAGCCGCCGCCTTCATCTTCGCCAGCTTCTCAGAATCATCGAGACAGCTCTTAACCGCTTCCAAAAACTTACCACCTTCAAGGTTATCCTCAGTAATCAGAATTCCCGCTCCAGCCTTATCGAAGACCTCCGCATTTTTCGTCTGATGGTCGTCAGCTGAATAAGGATACGGAACTAGAATCGAAGGAATCCCCAGATACGAAAGCTCTGTCATTGAGGACGCACCAGAACGACACACCACCAAGTCACTTGCGGCATAGGCCGAGCCCATATCAGAACAAAAACCTGAAGCATGGTGGTTCTTCAAACCCTCTGCCAAATCTGTCACTCGATCGATATCGGCACTTCCTGCCACGTGCACCCACTGCACTTTTTCATCCGCACGCGCCGCTTCCACAGTCAACGTATTAAGCTTCTGCGCTCCTTGGCTACCTCCGAAAACAAAAACTACGCGCTCGTCAGAATTCAAACCCAAATGGGCACGTGCCTCCGCCTGATTGGCAGACTCACGCATTTCCTTACGCACGGGTGTTCCTGTCACGATCGTTTCCCGATTCGGGAAATGAGACTTTGCCGCCTCTAAACCAAGTAAGACTGCATTACAAAATTTGCCAGTCATCAGATTCGACTTCCCCGGCACCGCATTCGAATCATGAACGTAAGTTTTCAGACCCAGCTTTTGACCTGCATAAACTGGCGGGAAAGAGGTAAAGCCACCCATTCCTAAAACCACATCCACTTGGCGACTTTTCAAGAGCGCCTTGCACTGCTTGATCGTCTTCCACAACCGCAACATAAACGGCACCATCTTAGGAGAAAACGTCGATGGCTTCGCAATCGCGGGAATCCGCTCAAAGTCCAAATCTCCATACTTAGCCGAAGCTTCCGCATCGACTTTCTTCTCTGAAATTAAAAGAATCGCTCGGTGTCCACGGCTGCGCAGCTCTTCAGCCACCGCAATTCCAGGAAATAAATGTCCACCAGTGCCACCACAAGCAATCAATACAGTTAAAGGCTTCACGCGCTTTTATAAATAGGGGGAAAAAGAATAAGGAACAGATCAACTAATAACTAGTGACCCACCTCATGAGAGTGATCTTTCGCACCATGACCGTGGTCATCTCCATGAGCCTTCTTTCCATGATCATCATGCCCATGTTCAGCGTGGTCACCGTGATCGTCATGGCTACCATGCTCTAAAAACAAACGATGCGTTCCCTTTGCTAAAGGCTCTCCAGTTGTCTCATCAATCTCAGCACTATCTTCCCAAGAGTGACGATCACAAGAAACAAAGGCCAAAGACCCACAAACTATAGACAAAAGAGCAAAACGCATAACGAGTCCTAACTACCCCCACTCAAACAAAACCTCAATTCTTAAATCTCAATTCAGACCTCTTTTTTAACCCTTAAAACTCCCCCCGAAACACACAACGCGTCGTCGGCGTCTCATGGACGACAATCTCACAGAGCCCCTCCAACCCAGCGCCCTCCAGCTTTCGCCAGAACCAGGCCGCCATCACCTCAATCGTCGGACTCTCTAGCCCCGCGATCTCGTTTAGGTAAGAATGATCCAGTTGCTCAATCAGCGGACGCATTGCATTTGAAATCTCCTTATGGTCATAAATCCAACCAATCTCCTCGTTCACCACCCCCTCAATCGTAATCTCTACTCGAAAACTATGCCCATGCATCTGCCGACACTTATGGTCTTCCGGCAAAGTCGGTAAAGTATGAGCCGCCTCAAAATAAAAATCCTTAGTCAATCGTGCCTTCATCGCCACCAACAAACGCCATCACCATCCATAACTCAAAATAATTCTGTAAATTTCTGTTCATTTCCCAGAAAAAAACGACAAACTTCCCCCCTCCTCCTCATGACTCCCCTCTGGCTATCCAAGACTCTCTGCAACCTCGAATTCACGCGTGTCTGGTTGAGTGGACCCACCTACAGCGATCTCCCCTACGCCCGCACCGATGGACGCGATCTCTGCCTAGACCTCTACCTCCCCTTCTTCAAACAAAACGCCCCCCTCGTTATCTCCCTCCACGGAGGCGGCTGGAAAGAAGGCTCACACAAAGACGCTGGCACCAACTGGCTTGTCGGGCATGGATTTGCGGTTGCCAACGTCCAATACCGCCTCACCGACCAAGCCCAATTCCCCAGCCAGATTCACGACCTCAAAGCTGCCACCCGCTGGCTCCGCGCCCACGCCACCGAGCTCGGCTATAATGCCACCCGCATCGGCGGCGTCGGCATCTCCTCTGGCGGTCACCTCGCCATGCTCGCTGGAGCCACCAACCACACCCCTGACATCGAAGGCTCCCTCGGCGATCATCTCGACCAAGACTCCAGCCTCCAAGCCGTCGTCAGCTACTCTGGAGCCACCGACCTCCTCCTCCGCTCCAGAACCCAACCCTCCCACACCGACCCACCTCACTCCGTCGTCCACAAACTCCTCGGAAACACCCCAAGCTCAGACCCTCAAAAAGCTCTACTTGCCAGCCCCGCTCACCACCTGGATCAGCTTGACCAACTTGAAAGCCAGCCCGCTCCCCTCTACATTCTGCACGGAGAAAAAGACACCAGCGTCAAAATTGACCAAGCCCACCGCATCATCGACGCTTATCAAAAAATCAAAGCCCCCGTCCAACACGACCTCCTTCCCCAATCAGGCCACGGCGGCCCCACCTTCTTCACCCCCCCCCTCCGCCAAAACGTCGCCACCTTCCTGAAAAAACACCTCACCGATCCTACTTAAAAGCCATGAACTCCGTCCTCCGCGTCTTCTCCTACCTCAAAGCCTACCCCCTCCTCGCCACCGCACAGCTTCTCTGCGCCTCCCTCATGGCAGCCTCCGTTGGCATCTTTCCCTCCGTCACTGGCTTCGTCGTCGACGAAATCATACCCAACCCCGACCGCCAATCCGAACTCCTCAAATGGGTCCTCGTCGGCATCGGCGGCTTTTTCATGAAAGACCTCCTCAACTTCGGGCGCATCATGATCAACAACAACTTCGAGCAAAACGTCATCTTCGACATCCGCTCTGACCTTTACCAAAAAATCCAAAAACTTCGCGTCAGCTGGTTCGAGTCTCGCCGCACTGGCGACATCATGACTCGCGTCGCCGAAGACGTCACCGCCATGGAACGCGTCCTCATCGACGGCATCGAACTCGGCCTCGTCTCCACCATCCAGCTCATAGTTGTTGCCGCCATCATGTTCAGCACCAACGTCACCGTCGCCACCGCCGTCTGCCTCCCCGTCCCTGTCCTACTCATCGGCGCCTGGGTCTACTCCAAAGACGCCCGCCATCGCCACAAATCCCAACGCAACGCCGCCTCCGACCTCAATTCCCTCCTCCACGACAACATAGCGGGCATCCGCCAAATCAAATCCTTCTCCCAAGAAAAAGAAGAACTCACCCACTTCAACCAACTCTCCGAGAAATGCCGCCAAGCCTCCCTCTGCATTATGAAATGGTGGGCCGTCTACAATCCCTCCATGTCCTTCGTGCAAATGATAGGCTACGCCCTCGTCCTCCTCTTCGGCGGCAAAGCAGTTATCGAAGGTAGCATGGAAGCCGGCGACCTCGTCATGTTCTTCCTCCTGATTTCCCTCTTCTACGACCCCATAACCAACCTCCGCCAGCTCAACAACATCGCCCTCTCCTCGCGAGCCGCCGCTGATCGTGTCTTCGAAATCCTCGATACCGAAGACGAACCAAACCACCACACGGGAGCCGAACTCCCATTTCCCGTCCAAGGCCAAATCCAATTCCAAGACCTCTCCTTCAGCTACGAAAAGAAAGCAAGCGCTTCGGAAGAACCAACGTCTGAAGAACAAACCCCACCCACCCTCAGCAACATCAACTTCACTGCCCAACCCGGCCAAACCATCGCCCTCGTCGGCACTACTGGAGCGGGCAAATCCACCCTCGTCAATCTCATCTGCGGTTTCTACGACTACGCCAACAGCCCCGGAGACACTACCAACGGAACGATCAGCATCGACGGCCACGACCTTTCCACCATCTCTAAAACCTCCCTCCGCAAAAACATCGGCTACGTCACCCAAGAAGCCTTCCTCTTCAACGGCACCGTCCGCGAAAACCTCCTCATGGCCAAGCGTGACGCCACCACCGCGCAAATCCAAGCCGCCCTCCAAGCCGCCCACGCCACCCCCTTCATCGACCGCCTCCCCGAAGGACTCGACACCAACGTCGGCGAACGCGGAGTCAAACTATCCGGCGGAGAAAAACAACGCCTCTCCATCGCCCGCGCCCTCCTCAAAGATCCTCCCATCCTCCTCCTTGATGAAGCCACCGCCTCTGTCGATTCAGAAACGGAAACTCTCATCCAAGCCGCCCTCGACCGCCTCATGGAGAACCGCACCAGCTTCGTCATCGCCCACCGCCTCTCCACAATCCAAAACGCCGACCTAATCCACGTCCTCGAACACGGTAAAATCATCGAATCAGGCACCCATCAAGACCTCCTAAAAAACAACGGCTCCTACGCCAACCTCTCCAAGCAATCCTTCCTCGACAAATAGAATCTAACAACTAAAAAGTGCAGTGACGGAATTGAACTGAATCGCCCCCCGCGCGTATTACAAGGCCTTCCTTATCACTGACATGAAGATCTACCTACGCCTCCTGAGATACGTTTTCCGTTACCCTCTCCTTTCGCTCGCCCAGATCGTCTGCGCCTCCCTCATGGCTCTGTGCATCATCATCTTTCCCTTCATCACAGGCTTCCTCATCAAAGAAATCATCCCTGACCCCACGAGAAAAACCGAATTCTTCCTCTGGGTTGCTCTCGCCTTTCTCGGCTACCTACTCCGTCTAGGATTCAACTACCTTCGACTCATCACCAACTCACGACTCGAACAAAATGTCACCTTTGACATCCGTTCAGACCTTTTCGCTAAAGTGCAAAACCTCCCCGTCAGCTGGTTCGACAACATCCGTATCGGTGACCTCATGACCCTCATCATCGAAGATGTCGGTGAAATGAAGAAAATCGTCATCGAATGCGTCGAGCTAGGCCTCATTTCTCTCCTCCAGATCACCGCCGTCCTCGGCCTCATGTTTTATCTCAACCCCCTTGCCGCCTGCGCCGCCGCCCTCCCCCTACCTGTCCTCATTCACGGAGCCATCAAATACTCACAAAAAGGCCGCCCACGTCATAAAACTCGCCGCGAAGCCTCCGCAAACCTCAGCTCTTTCATCCTCGACAGCCTCTCCGGCATTCGCCAAACCAAACTCTACACCCGCGAAACCCAACAACTCGAAAACTTCAACCGTCTCTCCCATAAAATTCGCGAAATCTCCCTCCACATCCGTAAAGAGTGGGCCCGCCACAACCCCCGCATGACCTTCTTCGAACGCATCGGCTACACCCTCCTCCTCGGGACCAGCGGCTGGGCCGTCATGCAAGGAACGATGCCTGTCGGAGATCTCGTCACCTTCCTCCTCCTTATTAACCTCCTCTACGGCCCCACCGCCAAAATTCGCAAACTCAACAACAACATCCTCTCCTCCCGCGCCGCTGCCACCAGAGTATTCAGCATCATGGATCTCGACCTCAAAGAACACCACGGCATCGGCCACGAACTCCCCACCCCTGTCGCCGGTAAGATCTCCATCCAAAATCTCTCCTTCACCTACAACCGCAACTCCTTCCGCGCGCCCGACGTTCTCCCCTCCCGCAACACC
>JAULBV010002785.1:0-10336 GCA_032358295.1 Pterothamnion heteromorphum | reverse complement strand
CCGCCCGCCCGGACCACCGCACCCGCTACCCATGAAAGACTTTTGGGTATTGGTATTGGAGCAACTGCCAGAAGTGGAGTTAATGCACCTGGCGTATCTTGCGGCTGAACTTATCGTGGAAGCGCAGTACGGGCGGCGGCGGTTTGGCAGTTATGGAAGTTTTAGAATTGCCCGGATGCGATTTTGTAAGATTAAAAAGAAATAGTACATTTGACGCAAGCAACCTTCCGATACATGAAAATATCTAAAAAACTAATCAACTACATCGGCATTACTGCCGCCACCGCTGGAAGCATCGCCTTTCTTTACGCATGGTACTACCTACACGCTGAGGTGTATCATAATTGGATGCTCCCGTTTTAGGGGAAAAAGGAAAGGCGCACCGTGTTACGAGTGCGCCTTTTTTTATTTAGATAAAAACGTCTCTACTAGCATTTTTGCCAGTCTGATAATCATAAAGAAGGCGTTTATACAGATCAAAATTTTTTAATCTCAAAGCCCTTGCTACTGGCCTGAATTGCTTTTTTACCATATTGTCAATATTTTTACCACTCCAATTTATGTAAAAAAGTAGCCAATAGTCTTTTGATTCTTGCCTTCTTATATCTTGAAGTTTAAGAGACAAAAGCCTTTTCCCTTTTTCCCAATGTTCAGATGAGAGTGAATGGCATGGAGGAAACATTTTGCTTAATAACCCGTAATGGTACTCTTTAAAAATTGCATCTATTTCTTTTAAATACTCTTTTTTAAAGCTTACCAAACGCCTCGTTGAAAGGTTATTTTGGCCGATCTTGTATTGCAGTTTTACCATTGAAAGCGCAAAAAGGCAAAAGGCATCGTCTTCTTTGCGTGTAGTGTGGCTTGAATCATATTTTAAGTCGCTGCAAAAAAGTCCGTTCCTAATTTTACGCATAAAATCAACCCTAGTGTTAAAAAGTCTAGACCTAAGGTATTTCAACCAAAGGTCTCTAAAGTCGGATGCGTCAAGACGGTCGTACTCAACTATTACCCTCATTGTCAACAAGTCCAGTTTCCTTCATGTACTGAGTAGCGTCTTTGATGTTTGCAAGAAACTTGGACGCGTCTAATTGAGTAGCAATCGTGTTGTTTGCTTGTTTTGCAAGCGATGCCACAGCCTTAGCATGCTCAACGCTAATCTTTTTAGCGTTGATGTCGTCTAACGCCTTTGTTATGGTGGCGTACAGTGCATTAAACTTTTCTCTCATGGTAAAAATAAAAATGCGCCTTAATCGCAACCATCTGGGGCAATCCGACAGAAAGACTAAAACGCAGTTAATTTCTTGGTAGCTAAATTGCCCTTAGCTTGTCATTCGACGCCACAAAGATACTAATCCCGTTATTTAATTGCAAACAATTCTTTGCATTTGGCCGCATCTTTGCAATAATTAACGCGAAGTGGCTAACCTACTGCAAAGAATTGTTCACGCATTTTTAGGAAAGGAGGAGCGATCCACTTTCCAGTCCCCTTCGCGGTGGATGTTTGATTCGTGGGCGCCTGCTACAAAATCGGGCATTGCAGTCACAGAAACCACAGCCCTGACACACACGGCGGTTTACGCTTGCATCAAAGTACTAGGCGAATCAATCGCCTCCCTTCCTGTACACCTTTACAAAAAGACTTCCATCGGGTCTGAAGCACTAGACACCGATAGCCGTGACCTTTTGGTCGCTTACGAGCCGTCGGAGCTTTACCACAGCTTTGATTTCCGCAATACCATGATGCTGCATCTCGGTTTGCATGGCAACGCCTACGCAAATATCGTAAGGAACGGCAACAGAGGCCCGGTAGAACTGCGCATTTTAAACCCGCTTGCGGTTACGCCCTTCCTGACACCGGACGGCGCATTGTACTACAATGTAAACGGGGTAAAACTCCCATACGCAGCAAAGGACATCATACACTTAAAGGGTCTTTCATCGGATGGTATAATTGGCAAGTCGCCTATTGAGACATTCCGTGAAACTATTGCCCTGGGAATTGCTACCACAAACACGCAAGGCAGTCTTTGGAAAAATGGTACGCTGATCAATGGCTACCTGAAGCACCCCATGAAAATGACGCAAGACGAAGGGCAACGGCTTATGGCCTCCTGGTCTTCACGTTTTGCGGGGTCGGATAATGCCGGAAAGACACCAGTGCTTGAAAACGGACTTGAGTTTGTGCCGTTGTCCCTGAAACCTGCTGACGCGATGTTTTTGGAAACGGCTAAACTCAGCCGGAACGATATATGCGCCCTGTACAGAGTGCCGCCCCACATGATCGGGGACTTGGAGCGCAGCACAAACAACAACATAGAACACCAGTCTTTAGAGTTTGTCCGGAATACGCTTATGCCCTACCTAAAAATGTGGGAGCATGAACTAAACCGCAAACTTCTATTCCCTGGCGAAAAGGCGCGGCTTTATTTCAGGTTTAATGTGGACGGGATGCTCCGTGGCGACACTAAAAGCCGTGCAGAATACTACACACGCGCACTGGGTAGCGTGTCAAATCCTGGCTGGCTTACTCAGAACGAGGTACGGTCGCTTGAAAATCTGGATAAGGTGGACGACGGCGACACGATCTACAATCCGACCATGAACCAGCAAGCAGACCCTAGCACTGACCAAAACACGACAGAAGATGGAACAAATACCACAGACAACGAAGACACCGCCGACGCTACAGCTTGAGCGCAGGTACAATCCTGAAAAGGCAGAATATCGGGCGGCTGACAGCGGCGCACCTGAATTATTTGGCTATGCCCTTCGCTTTGGGTCTTCTTATGACATGGGATGGTTTACTGAATCGGTAGACCGTAGTGCTTTGGAGGGTGCAGACCTGACAGACGTACGGGTTTTGTTTAACCACGATTCGAACATCGTATTAGGACGCACAAAAGCAGGGACGGCACAGGTAGGCATTGATGAAAACGGCCTTTGGTATCGGGCAACATTACCGGACAGCCCAAACGGGCAAAATGTGAAGGTAGCCTTAGAGCGTGGCGACGTTGACCAATCAAGTTGGGGGTTTTACATTCTGTCCGACACATGGGAAATGAGGGACGGCAAAGATCACCGGATTATCAAGCGGGTAGGCGCGGTCTTAGATGCGAGCGCGGTTACCTATCCAGCAAACCCTGATACATCGGCAGCAAAAAGAAGTTTTGAATCGGTACAAAAACCGGAGGTTGAAAAACCGGATATGACCGAAACATATAAGAAGCTAAGCCGCTCGCTTGAACTTAAAGCGGCACACTATCACAAACAATAACAACGCTATGACAACTGGCAACCAGCAATTCTACGACAAGCGGGCGGCAATCGTGGAGCAAATGAAAGAGGTAACTCTAACAGCCGCCAAAGAGGGACGCGCAATGTCCGATGAAGAAAACGCCAAATGGGGCAAGATGGAGGCCGATGAAGCCGCTATCACTGCCACCATTCGCGCCATTGAGCAAACCGAAAAACTTTCGGCTGAACAAGCTGCAAAGCATTTCGAGCAACGTGACGCGGCGGGCAACAAATGGCAATCCACCAGCACGGCAGACAAAGGCAAAGAGGCTGCGCACAGAGACGCTTTTATTTCTTACGCGAAGCGCGGGTTTAATAACATAAGCCCTGAAGAGCGTGCAATCGTGACCGAATATCGTGGTACTAGCAATCAAATTGTTGGTACTGATTCTCTTGGTGGTTACGCAACGCCGGATACATGGTCCCCTACCATTGAAAAACATATGCTTAGTTATTCTGGCATATTGCAGGCGGTAGGTGATGGTAATGTAATGCGAACATCTGACGGCAGGAAGTTGTACATCCCAACGGTAAACGACACCACCACAAAGGCGGTAAAGCGAGCTGAAGCCGCAGCAACAACCATCCAGGATTTGACTTTTGCCCAGGTTGAAATTGACGCTTACGCATACGATTCTACAATTAAGATTTCGTGGGAATTGATGCAAGACAACGCATACAACTTGGAGGGTCGGTTCCAGGAAATGTTTGCAGAAAGATTTGGCCGCGCTCTAAACGAGCAATGCACCACCGGCGACGGTTCGGGCGACCCAAACGGGGTTGTAACGGCTACCAGCGCAGGAAAGACGGCGGCAAGTGCTACGGCAATCACATTGCTTGAGGTTCTTGACCTAAAACACTCGATTGATCCGGCCTACCGCCAATCCAATCAGTTTGGCTTCATGTTCCACGACAATGTATTGCTGGCCCTTAAAAAGTTGGTTGACAGCGAAGCCCGCCCACTGTGGACACCATCATACCGCGAGGGAGAACCGGATAAAATTGACGGCAGTCGCTACTGGATAAACCAGGACATGGACAGCACGATAAACGCAAGCTCCAAAATAATGCTTTGCGGCGACTTTGCAAAGTACTTAATTCGTATTTCCCAAGATTTGCGAATCATGCGCTTAAATGAATTGTACGCGGCGAATGGCCTTGTAGGATTCCAGGCAACAATGCGCTTTGATGGCGAATTGCTCAACACATCTGCTATTAAGCACATGATTACAGCCGCTTAATTATGGCAAAGATTATAATGCTCCAATCCGCGTCCGGCACTGACTTTTCCTACGGGAAAGGGCAGGAGGTCGAATGTTCCGAAGATCGGGCAAAAGATTTGATTCGTGGAGGCCACGCCGTCCTAGTGGGCGGCGTGGTTAAACCACAACCTGAAACGCCGGAAAAACGAACGACGCTAAAGCCTGAAACCCGCAAGAAATGACCACAGACGCGCAACGCTTAGACCTTTCACCGCCCCGAATTACCATGCAATGGTACAAGGGGCGGACAGTGCCGTTCAATGTAACGGTATTGGAGGATAGCGTGGCGCTGGACATTACAGGGGCGACGGTCAGTTTTGTGATAATTGACGCGGGTAGCAATACGATTAAAACGTATGCGACGGGTGGCGCAGGCATAGTCCTTACCACCCCGTTAAGCGGAATAATGACTATTAGCCCCGAAAACGGCACAGGGACAGCGGATTTCAATGTGGACGAAACCTATTACGGAGATTTGAGGGTAACACTGGCAAGCGGGTCTATTTACCCGTTTTTCCAGGCAAGGATCACACTAACAGATCGAAGGGACAAATAATGAACACCTACACAGGCTACAAAGTCACCACAGAATCCGCAAAGTTACCCGTACCTCTTGAGGATGCACGGCAGCAGCTTCGCATGGATGAACTGGCACACGACGACGCTTATGTGGAGGGTTTAATTTACGCGCAATGTTCCTATGTAGAAAATCAGTATGCGTGTGCATTGCTGAGTAAGACCATCGAAGAGTACCACAGTGAGTTTCCGGTATTTATAAGCGATCCGCTTTGGCTTAGAATTGCCCCTTTCCAGTCTATTACATCGGTTAAGTATGTGGACACGACCGGAGCGGAGCAAACCTGGAGCAGTGCGGAATATGACACCAAGATTTTTAAATCCGGGGCTTTCATCATTCCTAAACCGGCCTACACATGGCCTACAGGTTTGGCAATGAGGCCGGACGCGGTTAAGGTGACTTATGAAGCCGGATACGGGGCAACACCTGCCAGTATTCCGCGCTTTGTGACTTTGGGCATACTGTCCAGGGTCGGGCGGGCATATACGCAGCGTGAAGACCCTCTAAACAACGGTACAAGCTACAGCGATGCTATACTTCACCCATTATATAGATTCAATGTGTAATGGCAAAGGAAACGCAAATAGGCGAACGTCGGGAAAGGATACGCTTCGAGCAATCAACGGCCACACGGTCGGCAAGCGGCGGCGAAATATGGACATGGACGCGGGTAGCTGAAGTATGGGCAAAGGTCGTCTATCAAAACACGCGCTCAGATGAACAAGTACTTGCGGATCAGGTGGTAGTATCAACGGCAATAGCTTTTGATATAGCCTACAGGGACGGGATTACTGAGAAAATGCGGATAGTTTTTGACGGTTCAAACTTCGATATTATGTACATCCAAAAGCCGGACTATAAAAAAAGTCTGGTGATTCAAGCGGTACGGGTAGAATGAAAGCAGGTAACTACATATACGCAAAATTAACAGCAACGGCAGGGGTCACGGCGCTGGTATCTACCAGAATCTACCCAATGTTAATGCCTCAAAAAGCGGTTTACCCTGCAATCGTGTACAGCGTATCGAATCGGCCTTTGGACGCGAATATGAAGGATAGAGGGCCGTACCATGACCAGGCGACAGTATCATTCACATATTGGGCAGATATTCAGTTTGGGCAAGATGCGTACACCTCATTGGATGCGATAGACGCGGCGGTCCGGACAGCTTTAGACTTTGTGAGTGCGACGGCGGGGGGTGTGACTACTGAAACGTGCAAGTACATCGGGAGTGAAGATGTGTTTTCAGAAGATCGGCTTTTGCTCGGTCGGCAGGCTACTTACCAGCTAACTACTAAGAACTAATGGACGCACAGTTACAAGCGGATTTGAATAGGGTTATCAATAACCTGAAAACCCTGGAGCCTTTTATCCGCAAGTCTGGCAAAGAGGATTTGAAAGAGGCGGCAAAGATACTCAGCACGGCGGTAGCGATTAGGACACCAGTAGGGACAAAGACGCACAAAAGATACTCAGCAAAGAAAGGCAAGAGGGCGGCGAAAGGTAGCGGTACAGTGGTGGCGACATACAGGCCTGGCAACTTACGGCGGTCAATCAGGGTGCTAAATTTCAGGCGTTCACCCGATGCTTTTGTAGGCGCAAAGTTAGGTAAAACGCCGGACGGATATTACGCCCACATGGTAGAACGCGGCACCACAACGCAGCCAGCGCAGGAGTTTTTCAAGAAGGCGGTTGCATCGGCAGGTAATGCCACACTAAATAAGGCAATTCAGCTCCTAAGTAGGAGAATTCAATCATACGGAGTAAACAACGGGTTCAAATGAAAGTAAAATACATCAAAGAACACATAGACGGGAAATACATATTCCCGGCGGGCTGCGTAGCAGAACACGCTGAGGGCGACGGTAACCGCGTCATTGCGCTAGGCGTGGCGGTACAGGTTGACGACAATGCGCGGGCGTTCAGGTACAAGCCTGACGCGCCTCTTGCTATTGACGTATGTGTACCGCCTGAACCGCCACCAATCGCAGACGCGCCACTATTCAAAGGCGCAAGGGCTATAAAGTAAAAGCAAATAACAAACACAAACAAATAAACACATGGCACAAACAGTCGGCACCGTATTAGCCAAGAACATGAAAATGTATTTTGGCTCAGTTGCTTTGACCTGCCAGGTTGATGTATCAATCGCAGGTTCTACCAACATGTTCGAAACAACCTGCAAAGACAGTGGCGCAAACGCTGCGTTTCTTCCAGGTACTAAATCCTGGACAGCATCAGGATCGGCAAACTTTGCCGACGATGCTACCCTTGGTTTTAACACCGCCACTACCGGCGTATTTGCCGAATGGGATTCCCAAAGCACCGTTTCTCTTGTATTCCAAACAGGATCAACAGGCGACCAGAAATGGAGCGGCACGGCCTATGTCTCAAGCTGGACAATGAACAGTTCTGGCAATGATGAGGCGGTTACCTATGACTTTGAGTTGCAGGGAACCGGCGCACTTGTTCAGGCCACCATTGCTTAGTAAATAACCTTATCCCGATATGACAGAATACTTGAGTTTAGGAGGCGTAGAGCGCCCCGTCCGTTTTGGTTTTGCTGCATTGTATCAGTACGAGCAAAGGACGGGGCGCAATGCCCTTACAGATTTTGCCGCAATGCAAAGCGGCGCGGCTTCAGTGTCTTTAATGGTGGATTTGCTTTTTGCCGGACTATGCGCGGGAACGCGCTACGATAAGCAGCAAGTGAATTACACCCCTGAAGATGTAGCGGAATGGATCGGCAGTGACATGGGGACACTCCAAAAGGCTGCCGAAATGTTCGCCGCATCATTTGAGCCAGCACAGGAGGGCGAACCAGAAAAAAAGACGAAGCCCCTGAAAGCTATCCGGGGGCAGGCTTAGATTGGCAAAACCTGATCGAGTTAGGGGCTTATTGCGGAATGAGTGAGCGCGAATTTTGGGAAAGTACGCCGCGCTATTTATCGGCAAGGCAGAAAGCAAAGACGCGGGAAATGCACCTATCCTGGGAGCAAACGCGGTTTTTGTCCTATACGATTTACAAGACGGTAGACAGCAAAAATAAGATTCGCAAACCGTCAGACGTGTGCAAATTCCCGTGGGAGGTAGATGTTCCAAAGTTTGTACCGCAATCAATAGAGCAGCTAAAGGCGTTCAGTGATGAAGCAGACGAAATACTACGCTTAACACAGCCAGAAGTGTACAAAAAGTACATGGAGGCTAAACTACTCGCACAAAATGGCAGCGCAGCAACTTAATGTAAGGGTCGGGTTACTTTTCGATGAAAAGAGCCTTGCCAACCTTGAGAGGCAAATGCGCTCCAGCGGCCAGCGTCTTTCCAAAATTGGTACTGACTTATCCTTATCCCTTTCCTTGCCATTGGCAGCGTTTGGGGTAACGGCTATTAAGTCAGCGGGTGACATTGAAAGTTTAACGCTTGCTTTAAAGTCACAGTTAGGGACGGCAGACGCGGCGGCGAAGGAGTTAGACAAACTGACAGAGGCGGCAAAGAATCCAGGGTTAGGCGTTGAGCAAGCAGTCAGGGGGTCGGTACGGCTTCAGGGCGTAGGTTTTGCGGCTGAGGAAGCAAGGCAGGTGCTTATCCAGATGGGCAACGCTATTGCATCCACCGGCGGCAGTGCTGAAGAACTCGACGCGGTGACTAAGCAATTCGCCCAAATGACATCGAAAGGGCGGGTATTACAGGAAGATATTTCGGTACTTTCTGAAAATATGCCCGGCCTTGCTGGATTAATGCAAAAGGCATTCGGAACGGCAAATGTGGAGGCAATCCGGGCAATGGGTGTAACAGGTAAGGAGTTTGTTACCCAAATCACCAAAGCCGCCGAAACATTGCCACGCGTTGAGGGTGGTATCAAAAACGGCATAGGCAACGCCATTGACAGCCTGAAACAAAGTGCCGCAAAGGTGGGCTTTGCTATCAATGAGGCTTTTGATGTTACGGGCGCGATAGAATCAGTGAGCGGCGCGGTTTTAGCGCTTGCGCAGGGGTTTAGCGCATTGCCTGGACCTATTCAAAAGGTAGTATTAGGTCTTGCAGCCATTGCGATAGCGACAGGGCCAATCCTGAAAGGGTACGGGGCTTTAAAGATATTTGGAGCGCAATTAGTTGGCGGGTGGGCGACAATGGTTGGCGCTATCAAGCCGGTAATTGCCGCTTTTAATGCTTTGAACTTAGCAACGCGGGCGTTTATCTTGGTAGGCGTAATTGCGGCTGTGCTTGCATTTGCTCAGGCGTTCAATGAGTATCAAAGCCAACTTACCGATGCTGAAAAAGCACAGCAGTCTTTGCTGAATGTCCAAAAGCAGGCAGCCGACAGCATACAGGGACAAAAGAGTGAGGTGGACACGCTTGTAGCGGCGTACAAGGCTGAAGGAACTACGCTGAAGCAAAAAGAGGAAATACTAAAGGCGCTAAACAAGATTTCGCCTGAATACTTCGGAGCGATCAAGGCGGGCAAAGGTGATGTGGATGCTTTGGCGGTTGCTACCAGCCGATATAGTGCCGAGCTTTTGAAGGTCGCCCAAATAACAGCGGCAAAGGATAGGCTTGTTGAGATTGAAAAGGCGCTGTTAAACCTAAATAAAACAGCCGACCCGTCCACGCTCCAAACGCTTGGAAATATCATTGCTTCGGGCGGTCAGGCTTTGGCGTTTGCATCGAATCAGACGAAATCATTCACAGACAATTTAAACGAGCAAAAAAATACCCTCATTGCAGAACGCGACGCAATGACGGGGCTTATCACTACGCAAACGCTTGCGGATGCTTCGACGGGCAAGCTATCGGATAAATACAAGGGATTAGGCGCGGCTTCAGATGAAACAAAGGCAAAGCTAAAGACGCTAAAAGAAGTTCTTTCCGACATTGCAAACGCGCCTGAAGTAGCGATAAATGTAGGAGACGACGCAGACATTGCGACCATCAAAGCCCTAGAATCAGGGATAAGAAAGCTGGTTGACGTAGGGTTTAAACCAGCATCCTTAGAAGTACAAAACCTTAAAGCCCAACTAGACGCGCTAAAGGGTAGCGTTGTCAGTATTGACGTAATAAAGCGGGAGGGCAATATTCCCGGCGTAGTATCTCAAAACCCAACGGCAACGCCTGAAGTAAACCCCGTTGTACCCCCTGAAAATATAGATGCAAGCGTAGCGGCGTTCACCCGTTACACGGACGCTATGGGGTTGGCGTATGAGG
>JAULBV010002674.1:0-10336 GCA_032358295.1 Pterothamnion heteromorphum | reverse complement strand
ATCGGACAGACCCCGATGTACAGGAGCCTGTTGGTGGAGAACAGAACTCGGACGCAGAGGAACCCTCCGAAACCGACTCGTTGACGGAGATATTTCAGAAGTTGAAGGCGACTGGGTCACTGCGAGAACGTGCGATTGTCAAGGCGACCGCCAAGATTTCAGAAGCACAATACAAACGGGAACACATCGCCGACAAGACGAACGAAAATGAATCGTACGATGTTCCCGACTCAGAAGAAGAAGAAGAAGAGATGGGCGGGGATGCCGAAGAAGAGGAGACCGAAGAAATGATTTCCGAGTTGGATGGCATGTGAGGGAAGGTTGTTTACAACGTAGTGAAAATAAACAGAGTGGTGTTGAGGTGAGGTAGGTGCGGCGCAGTCTCGGTTGGTGTGGGGTCGTACAACGACGAGCGATCCCAGTGGTGGTGACTTGCGGTAGGTGCGGCGCAGTCTCGGTTGGGGTGGGGTCGTACGACGAAGAGCGATCCCAGTGGTGTTGACTTGCGGTAGGTGCGGCGCAGTCGTGGATGGGGTGGTGTCGTACGACGGCGAGGTATCTAGTGGAGAAGGTGGGTAGCTTGGTGTTGCGAACGTCGGACATATAGAGGTGCACGGAGGGCGCGTTGAGATGGGCGCGTGAAGGTTGTGGCGCGTGACGGGATGGGGCGCGTGGTATGGGTCGCGTGGAGTATCGGGCGTGTGGGGGGTGTGCAATCGGGCGCGTGGGGGTGGGGGGAAGGGGGCGTGCGGGGGATGGGGCGCGTGGAATTGTAAATTGGGTGGAGCGCGGAGTGGTGTCGTACGAAAAGACGTGCCGGTTGCTTTCGAGACCTCTCGTTGGTCGTTTGAGAACACTTACAGTGCAGATGCCTGGGAGATACTGTAATACACATATTCATCGTACGGGGTTGCACAATAATTAAAACAATATAAATTTTCTTATCAGGTGAACTGCTATAATGATTATCCATTTTGTTGTACGGTACCATTACTCCGACAGTCGTTTCGTTTATTTGTTTGTCTTTTATTGGTACAGATATTGGTCAGATATCTCTCAACCCTAGCACTGGTTCCACTCATAAATTTTATTTAAAATTAATGGATTACCAGTACTTTACAGTACGACTCGCGTGATCCGGCGCCGGCGCCACTCCTCCCGCCCGCGCACAATCCGCGTAGCTGTACAGCCTCGCGCACCTCAAAAACCCAACCCGCACTCCGACCTGGCGCGTCACCGCCGCTACGCACCTCGTACAGGTGCCCTACAACTTCCCGCTCGTCCCCTTTTACCCTCCCACCTCCCGCTCCTCCCTTCGTACCCTCCCACCATGGCGTCCGCATCGTCCGCCTCGTCCGCCTCGTCCACCCCGCCCGCCGCCGCATCTACTGTTCAACTGGCGTCCGCCTCGGCCGCCGCGCCCGCCGCCGCATGTACTGTTCAACTGACGTCCGCCTCGGCCGCCGCGCCGGCCGCCGCTACTGCTCCTCAACTGGCGTCCGCCTCGCCCGCCGCGCCCGCCGCCGCTACTGCTCCTCAACTGGCGTCCGCCTCGGCCGCCGCGCCCGCCCCCATTACTGCTCTTCAACTGGCGTCCACCTCGGCCGCCTCGCCCGCCGCCGCTACTGCTCCTCAACTCGCGTCCGCCTCGCCCGCCCCGCCCGCTGCCGCTACTGCTGCTCAACTGGCGTCCGCCTTGCCCGCCCCGCCCGCTGCCGCATCTACTGGACAAGTGGCGTCCGCCTCGCCCGTGCGGCCCGCCGCCGCTCCGGCTGTTCAAGTGACGTCGGCCTCGTCGGCCCCGCCCGCCGCCGCCGAGACAGTTCAAGTGACGTCGGCCTCGTCGGCCCCGCCCGCCGCCGCCCAGACTGTTCAAGTGGCGTCGGCCTCGTCGGCCCCGCCCGCCGCCGCCCAGACAGTTCAAGTGGCGTCCGCCTCGCCCGCCCCACCCGCCGCCGCCCCGACAGGACAAGTGGAGTCGGCCTCGCCCGCCCCGCCCGCCGCCGCGTCTACTGGACAACCGGTGTCCGCCTCGCCCCCCCCGCCGGCGGCGTCTAGTGCTCAACTGGCGCCGGTCCGGCGCGCCGGGCCCGTCCGCGCAGTCGTTGAAGTGGCGCCTGCCCACGTGGCCCCAGTTGCCACCCGAACCCCGCCGGCCGGCGCTAGCTGGGTACCGCACCCCTCCTTCTCTCTCCCCTCCCCGCGGCCCGCCGCTGCCTGGCAGTCGCAGGGCTCCTTCTGTGTGTCGGCGTGCGACCCACCGGCCACCGGTGGGAATCCTACCCCGCTACCCGCCGCCGTCCCTCAACTGGCGTCCGCCCTGCCGCCCGCCGCTGTGAAGCGCACCCCTCCAGGGAGGCGCGCCGCGCCGCGGGCCGCACGCCTTAGCGCAGGTCCGTCGAGGCGCGCCGCGCCGCGGGCCGCCCGTCTTAGCGCTGGGCCGTCGAGACGCGCCGCGCCGCGGGCCGCCCGTCTAAGCGGCACCGCCTCTACATCTCAACTTCCGCCTGCCGCGCTGGCCGCCCCTGGCACCGCAACTCCGTCCAGTCAGCTGGCCGCCCTCGTCGCTCAAGTGCAGTCCGTCGCGCTGGCCGCCCCCGTCCCGCAAGTGCCGTCCGGCTCGCTGGCCGCCCCCGTCGCTGAAGTGCCGTCCGTCCCGCTGGCCGCCCCCGTCCCTCAAGTGGAACTGAGCACAGTTGCCGTCCAGCCCGCCACCGTCGCCTGCCAAGTGCCCGCCGCGCTCAACCCGGCCGCCACCGTCGCATGCCAAGTGTCCGCCGCGCTCGCCCCGCCCGGCCGTGCCGTCACATCTCAAGTTGCGCCTGCCACTCCCTCCCTGCCGCCCCCCGAAGTTCCTGTACAGGCGTCCGCCGCGCCCGCCGCGCCGGCAGCATCTCAAGTTCAGTCTGCCGCGCTCGCCCCGCCACCTGCGGGAGCAGCAGTGAGCGAACACGTCAATGCCGCTGTGCCTGCCCCGGCTGCGCCTGTGCGCACCCGGCCGGCAGCCCCCAATGCAATGCCAAAGTCAGCCCTGGTCGGCATCAGGATTCCCAGGTCTAAACTGGCGCCTGTAAGAAGCTCGGCTGTTGTCACGCCTGCAGGAGCGCCCGCTTTAGTCGGCCCTGTTGTCGTGCGTGAAGAAGCGTCCGCTTTAGTCCGCACAATCCCGACCACAACTGCTGTGGTTCCTTCCTCGACGCAGTGCCTGGCCCCAGGGTTGAACGGATCATCCGCCGAGTTGCTCGATCCGTCTCACAGGCTTGATATCAGGCGCCTGACTGGGGCGCATTCGTGGCCGGTTTATCCGCCGTCGTCCATATCGTTTCCAACGTACGTTCATACCGGCTCGCTGCGACCGGATATGGCTCGTGTGCGTGAAATGCCTGACTACCGTGCTCGACAAGTTTGGGACCAACTGATTTCTACGCACTACTGGTTCCCTATTCCTACGTCGATTTCGTGCTCGAGGACCTTCGCCCGCGACGAGTTGGACGTTGCATATGTCGATCACATGAGCACGTTCATTCGGAACAGTGGTATCAATGCAGATGATATCAACACGGCCACAGTCAGCATCCCCCTGTGCTACTTAGGGGACTGCCTACTCGGACGATGGTGGAACCGACCCACCTTAGCGTACGCTTTCATTCAGGAGGCGGACTGGCGCTACACTTATGGTGTAATGCTTTCCGCGGACGTTGTCGATATACCACTGCTTCCCGCATCCGCAGCACATCTAAGACGCATCTACCCGCGTACGCCGGACTGGTGCAGGGAGGAATTCTTCCCTGCTGGTGTACCGTGCCCTACTCCTCCCAGCGTGTTCTACTTTCATTCGGAGATTGTTACTGCGGAGCGCGCTGGAACGGGAGACGTGTGGGCCGCTATTCTTCACTTCGAGTTCTGCCTTTTGTACTTGTCGTCTTGGTGGCATGAGGCAGCCAGAGGAGGCCGGGCTTGGCTTCTTCCTCTGGGAACTATTCAGTGGCTGGCAGTTTTGCCCAGTGACCTCGTCATGGACCCAAGTTTCAACCTCAGAGCCCCGCAGGGCACGACCGTCGCGTATGTCATTCAGAGAATGCGTGAGGCCCTGCAGGCGCCCGAGCATTACCGCAACATCGTACGATTTCCCAACACTTGCCTCGCTCATTCCCATTTTGTCTTTGCAGAGAAGACATCTGGAATGGTCAACTTCAACGAGGTGGGCGGACGCCGCTTTCATAAGGCGGTAAGTGGTGACTGTCGCCTTCGGGAGGACGGTGTTGCACGCGATGAGTACGGTCTCCCTCCACTTGTCAACAGGTACAGGGTTCGTCCGCGTCCGATGCAGAATGGAGATCAGCGTCCGCTAACTCGTCCCCGGTACGGCGACGGTAATGGCAACGGATGGTTCTAACCGCGGCTACCTGCGTACGAGACAATAGAAATCTGTTTTAGTGAAGTAAAGTACTTTGGGAACAGGCGCGCCGGCGCACGACAGCGCGACAGCGAGCACAGACACACAGGCAGAGAACGGGATGCAGGCCAGACTGATGCGGGCGAGCAGGAGCCGGCGAGCAGCGACCAGAGGGCCGAGAGCGGAGACAGCCGCGACAGCAGGCGTAGAGGCCCAGCGCATGTGCCCCTCGGAGGCGGGCGAGCCCAGCGTACGCAGGGGTGACGGAGGATGCGGACGCAATGACCACGGACGCGACGACCACGGCAGACAGATGCCGGTGCAAACGCGGCGGAAGAGCGCAGAGGCGGCGACATGAGCAGCGACCAAAGCGGGCGGGATGCGAGCACCAGCGCCAGCGGCGAGCTCCAGCGGCGAGCGCCAGCGACAGGAGCAGACACCAGCCAGCGGCGCGAGCGGACACGAGCCAGCACAAGCAAGCGGCTCGAGCGAGCACGAGCAGACGACGGCGGACGCCAGTGCAGGCGACCACATATGCTGTGCACAACCGAAGAGTGTGCGCGACGAGTCGACGAGCGCGAGCGGTGAGCGCCAGACGCGAGCGAGAAACAGCCAGCGGGCGAGCGAGCACGAGCGGCGGGGACTACACGACGAGCGCAAGCGGCGAGCGAGCGCCAGCAGCGGGAGCGGAAGCGAGCGAGGTAGAGCAGAGGGCGGCGGAAGCCAGCAACAGGAGCAGACACGAGCGAGCGCCAGCCAGCGAGCCCGAGCCGACGCGAGCGAGCACGAGCCGCGGACGCCAGCGACAGGAGGAGACACGAGCGCGAGCACGAGAGCCAGCAGCGGGAGCAGAAGTGAGCGATGTAGAGTAGAGTAGAGGGCGGCGGACGCCAGTGCAGGCGACCGCAGTTGCGGTGGACGAGCGAAGAGCTCCAGCGGCGAGAGCAGTCGACGAGCGCGAGCGGCGAGCGCCAGACGCGAGCGAGAAGCTCCCAGCGGGGCGAGCGAGCACGAGCAGCGGGACGAGCAGACGCGAGGGAGAACAGGGCAACAGCAGGCGGCGGATGTCGGCGCGGTGGTTGCGGGCGAGAGCGAGCAGACGGCGAGAGCAGCAGCCGGCGTGAGCAGCAGCAGCACCATACAGGTACGTATGGTGGCGCAGCGAGCGAGTAGAGCGCGCGCCAATGAATTACAGAGACCCGCGGGGGCAAAGCCAGTATGGCCAATCATAGTACGAAAAATCCACACCTTCCCTCCATTGCCCAATGGTATGCACTCAAATAACGCCACGTTGTAAGGAGGGCTCCGCGCACACTCTGAATGCCAGCAGTTTACAGTAAGCCCCCAAGCCCGTCCGGCCTATTACATTTCGACAGCTTTGCACATGGCATGAATTGGCCAATTGTTTCCGCTCAAAAACGCCACGTGCGTACGCACCGTTGCAACGAGCGCTCCTTGCACGCTGCGAAAGCCAGCGGTTTACAGCCAGCCGCCACAGCCCGTCCGGCCTATTATATTTCGACAGGTTTACACATGGACTGCATTGACCAATCGTGTCCGCTCAGATACGCCACGTGCGTACGCGTCCGCCGCCACGTGCGACTATCAGTAACCTGCCGGCCGCCTGTACCATCTGGCCCACCCTCCCCGTCCCGTAACCGGGTGTAAGCGGGCACGGGCGCACAAATCCCGAACGCCGGGATGCGCATGCTGCATTTATCGCCAGGCCCAATCTCTGCGTCCGCATGCGCCCCAGCCAACGTACGTGGCGAGTCATGGCCTGTGCTCATTGGCCACTTTTCTCGCCAGAACCGCCTCCCCAGCACCGCCTCACCCCATATCTGTCCAGACCACGTCACCCCATTGTACCCCGTACAATGACGTGGTCTCTAGAGAGGATGGTCGGTTCGCCAGTGCGCTCGGCACCCGCCGCGACCTGGCCGCCAGTGCCCCTGCGCAGCTCCAGGCCAGTGCTGCTCCGCACCTGCTGCGACCTGGCTGCCAATGCTCCTGCGCCAGCGGCATATGCCATATTCCCCAGCATCCAGGACGAGCTGGTCCTGGTGGGGTCCGCTAAGCTCCCCGCTCTTCCTGTTCACTACTGAACAGGAAGAGAGGGGAGCTTAGCGGACTTCACTATTATCAAAGCACCTGCTGTTGCTGTACCCGTGGATACGGATATCACGGAGGCAGAACAATTCCATCTCACTGTTGGCTGTAAGAGCCAGCAGAGAGATAGACTTGTTCTGACTAAACCGGAGAGTGGCATGCGGTGAGCGGACGCTTATTCGATAGCCTTTTATTCAATGGCCTTTATCAGCGGACGCTCGTATTGGTGTGGCAGGGGTGGACCGGTGGGCAGACATGAGCAGGGGAGCTCAGCAACATATTCGACGGCGGTGCAGGTACAGTCCCGTACTATTACCCGCCAGCCGCCAGGCCAGCCTGCGCAGCGTACCAGCCGACGCAGCGTACATCTTCTGTTAATTCTGGTAAAATTCTCCCAACCCCACCGCTTCCCACCTAACATCAGCCAGTAAAACCTTCGCCCTCGCCCCGCCAGCCGCCGGGCTACCTCTTCCCAGCGTACGCCTTCAGCCTCGGAATAACGTACTTGGCCTGCCCGCAGTCCCCCGCCCCACCCGCCAGATGCCGTGCCACATTCAGACAGCGTACGCTATCAGTCCTCCGCCCCACCCGCCAGATGCCGTGCCACTTTCAGACAACGTACGCTATCAGCTGGAATAGGAGGTATACATATATATATTCCTGCTATTGTCCCCCACCAGCCGCCGCGCCAGCCGACCTCCGCAACAACCCCAACTACGACGTCCCGTACGACCAGCCTGCGTGGTCATCACTTTCCACGGCGGCGGCAACGCGCTGGCCTACGAGTGGGGCGAGGTGCTGGGCAAGGTGCTCGGCGGCGGCGCTGGGCTCCTGTTGACGGCGGCCAGCACGAGCGGCGGCTGCGGGCGCGGGCTGGGGTCGGCGCTGCCGATGGGGTTTTGCGTGTTGGTCGGCCTGCTGCTGCTGGTAGGCCTGGGGCGGTTCTGCGGGCGGCGGAGGCGACCAAGACGATGGCTGGCGTGGACTCTGCCTTCTACCTGGAAGACGAAGAGGGGACTGAGCGCATGCATGCTGCTGACCGGGCACGGCCAATAATAATAACACAAGTAAAACTATGTTCAACACAGGACACCTGTCGCAGCGCGACACGTGCGCGATAATCGAGCGGGCGTCGCGTGCAGCGCGCTGTTGCACCGCCGCACTGCGCAGCCGCGGCAGCTCAGCACCGCCTCCTCCTTGGAGCCGATCAGCCCGAAGCGCGCCAGGTCCTCGCTGTCCACCTCGCGCAGAATGCCGCCATCTTGGCGTCGCGCCTGGACCCCTCAGGGACGGAGAGCGACTCTCAGCGGCGGAGAGCGACTTGTACGGACTCGGCAGCGGCCCGGGCGCGGAAGGCCGAAGCAGCGCCTCACCGGCGGCGCCGGCAGGGGCGGTGGGCACCGCACGGCCACTTGGACACGTCAGCGGTGCCGACGCGAAACGCAGACGAGTACGACCCGTACGAGCTGGCAGCGGCGGGCGGTAGGCACAGCGACTTGGCTACTTGGACACGGCGGCGGCCGCGGCGCGCAACGCCGACGACAGCGACTCGTACGAACCTGCAGCGGCGGGCGGTAGGCACAGCGACGCCGACGAGAGCGACTCGTACGGACATAACGTACTCGTACGAGCCGACGGTGGCCGGAGGCAGACAGCGCTCGAGAGGAAGCGAGGCGGAGGCGAGGCAGCGGGCGAGCATAGGAGTGGCGGCCAGCGAGGCAGCGGGCGAGCAGACGAGCGGCGGAGAGGCCTGCGACCGGCACACAGAAAGCGCCAAAGGGAAACGGCGGGGAAGCAGAGGCGCTGGGCCACGCGCATGCAGCCAGTGGACGTAGGCAGGTATGGCACAGGCCGCCTGCGGCGGAAGAGGGGCCGAAAGAGGTCTCGGACCACCCAAGGCACGCGCCGGCGCAGAGGCGGCCGGCCGGGAGATGCAGCGGGCGCTGCCGCCTTCGGAGACGCCCGGCCGACCGTGACACGTGTGTAGACCAGAACATGGCAGGCTGAGGAGGCGTCATACTGCGTTCATTTTGGAGAACTTTATTTTAATTTACGGGAAGGGCAATATGCTTCGACCCTACGGGGCCACTTGGCAAAGTAATGTAGAGCGTCCTCATTTGCAGTACGGGGATTGCAATTATATTTAAAATTGAAGCTATTTACAAGAACTGTACAGTCAAAAAGCGCGCGATGGCGATGGGTTACATCATCTTGAATTCGGCACACACCAATTCTACACTCCCTGTCTCCACTCGGTCCCTTCCCAAGCATCACTCCCACCGTACGGCGCGGACTTCCCACCATACTTCCCCCCACCCACGCACATCTACTACCGCACCGAGGATCTTCCTGGCCACACGTACGCGGACGACCAACAACGATCATCGTCCACTGAACGGTCGCGCACCAAGGAACTTCGCGGCAAGGCGTACGCTGAAGACCAACAACGCTGAACACCGACGAAGCACATCGTCTCCCGAACGTTCGAGCAGCAAGGATAGTTGAGGCCACGCGTACGCTGAAGATTAACGACGAACATCTTCTACCAAGGATCATCGAGGCCAAGCGTACGCTGATCAACGACAACGCACCTCGTCTCCCGAACGGTCGCGCACCAACGATCGTCGAGGCCACGCGTACGCTGAAGACCAACGACGAACGACGACACCGAACGGTCGCGCACCAAGGATCGTCGAGGCCAAGCGTACGCTGATCAACGACAACGCACCTCGTCTCCCGAACGGTCGCGCACCAACGATCTCCGAGGCCGCGCGTACGCTGACGACCAACGTCGCACATCGTCTCCGGAACAGTCGCGCACCAAGGATCGCTGAGGCCGCGCGTACGCTGAAGACCAACGACGCTGAAGACCGACGACACACATTGTCGCCGGAACGGTCGCCCACAAAGGATCGTCGAGACCACGCGTACGCTGCCGCCCAACGTCGAACATCTTCTGCCAAGGATCTTCGAGGCCAAGCGTACGCTCACTTCCAACGTCCCACATCGTCTCCCGAACGGTCGCACACCAAGGATCGTTGAGGCCGCGCGTACGCTGAACTATCGAGCGCAAAGGAGGATCCAGGCAAAGCGTACGCTGAAGACCAACAACCAGCATCCCACGACTCACATCTGCACAGATCGGCCGTCAAGTACAATACGCAGCTCTGAACCAGCACTGCTTTCGTACCCGTTGCGTACGCGTTGGGAATGGAGCGCCGTCGCGGATCTGAATTCACCCAGACCAGCCTGGCAAACTTCAACGGTAGACACCGTCTCGCACGTGCGTTGCGCCCTATCGACAAGTCAAGTGCTGCCAAACGTCAAGAACGGAGACAGAAGCTGACAGATGAGCTGGCTGAAGAGTCTCGACGTCGCAAAGAGTTAAGACGCACCAAGAATGGAAAGGCTTTGAAGGACATGCCGTACGGCGAAGTTGTCGTATATGAGGACACGACGCAACAAGCCTCGGATGCACAGCAAGACCTGACTCCCTCGCCAGTTGTACTAGGCACAACTGAAGAAGATCGCATCATGTTGGAAACCCTTCATGTAAACTCCATGCCCGTTCGGCAAGACTGTGACGAGGACTTGGGTCCGCCGGAACTTCCGTACGGAGAAATGGACTTCGGAACGGAACCACAACACTCGACAACACCAAATATGATGGATCGGTCAACGAGCATGGATGAAGCCGAAGAGGTTGCGCAGGATGGGGCATCAGATCCACCTGAACCAGACAACTTATTGGAATTGGTCGAAAGACGAATGCGTACGCTTCTAAGTTGGGATCGCATGTTCTCGTACATGTGCGTTGCAAGTTCTTCTCAC
>JAULBV010002563.1:0-10349 GCA_032358295.1 Pterothamnion heteromorphum | reverse complement strand
CGTCTACTTTTCCTTTCCCTCACACGCCCTCCCGTGTATTCGACTTCCAGAAGAGAATGGAGTCTTGCCTCAGCCAGGCCGAAGCAGTCGGAGTCCATCTCTGCAACCACGCACTTCCTTCCGGTTCTTAGAGCGTCAATTGCGGTAGTTAAAGTCCCTCCGTATCCATCGAATACAGAGCCCCCATCTGGACAGAACGTGGTCATTATCTCAATTAGCAGATCAATGTTCTTTTCTTCAACGCGCACAATCCTTCGCGAATCTGGGTACGTGAGTTTGGGTGAAGCGATGGGTATGTTGTCAATAACACCCAGTCGGCGCTTCATGCCACATGGGATGAGATGATAGGGGCTTTCCATGTCCGGTTTGAATCCTCATTCGTGGGTGCCTCGGTGCTTGGCCAGGATGCCAAACTCTGAGAAGCTCTGCGGGAAAGTCCCAATCTTCCGCATTTGGCGTCCTCTCATCGACTTAACTAGGACGTATGTGCTCTCCCACACCTGCATTCCGGCTTTTTTTCAACGCGGACTGCCACTTCGGCATGTACTGAGCCGAGGAAAAAATAAATACGGAACCGCCTCGCTTTTTTTATGCTCTTGCAAAACTTGGCAAAAGCCTCGAACTCCTTTTCCGGCAGCTCATCCTTGTAATTGCGCCCTGTCCCATACGGATTGTCTGGAACACCGAAAGGAGGGTCCGTGAGCACGAGGTCAAAAGTTTCGGCTGAATCCATGCGCACAGTTGTTTCATATGTCTGCCATTCCATGTTGAATGCCTTCAAGCCGGCAGTCATGAGGTCTTCCTGAATGGACGCCGGGCTGGATCCTTCCTCCGTTCCACCATGACCATCGATTCTAGCAGACACTGCAGTGGATTCTTTCCCATCCTTATCTTCTTTCGACACAGCAGTACTGTTTTCTGCAACGGGTATCGTTCCCGGATCAGGTACTGCAGGCGAACCTGGATCGGCCTGGGTGTCCTTTCCATTTCCTCCGCCTACGTCACGTTCTGCAACTGGTGTTTGTTGGGAAGCATTCGCAGTCGCCTCGTTTCCTGGAGTCGGTTCTGGCCCGCTTTTCGGTTTGCAGAATGTCATCTTGAACTTCGCTTCTTTTTGAGAGCACAGGTCGGGGTATGATTCCCTGTACTGGAGCAAGAGAGACGGAAGAATGTCGATATCATTTCCACTATTTCCAGCAACCTCTCCGTCAAGACAGGTCCCGCGGAGCAAGTTAGACTTGTATGTGTGAAGCTCAGCAGGCCATGTTGTGCTGCACAGGAAATTATCGAACTTCTTGGCTTCCTTCAATGCTAGACTTGCCTTGTGGAATTGCTCGGTGACAAGCTTATACGTTGCTCCCTTGTAGTTGTTCTGCTTCGAGAACAATCGCACTCGGTGCAGAACGTTCAACTGCACATCGAGTCCTTCCGAACCCTCGGCATTCATGAAGCACGTCGATTGCTTGATCGAAGTTATGTTTAGGAAATTCCTATACATCCGACAGTCGACGTACCGATTCGCGATGAGTGGATCCTTCCTGCCTGGGTGCCCATCTGGAAGAAGATTGGCCGCTACCGCTTGCGATTCTTCGTTCATGATCTGCCCCATGGCCTTGATTACTTCATATGGAAGACGGATCGCTGTCGCCGCTTTTTGCCGGATGGTGTCTTTGGCACAGTGCGCAGAACCATCATACGCCTTGGAAACCTCGCTGGCAGACGGTTTCTTCTTAGCATTCGCCTTCACGAGCCTCTTGTACTCCAAATACAGGCCGTTCAGCTCGTCATATAGGGTGAGCTCCACCCAAGATTGATCCGAATGCTTAGCGTTCTGTACGCGGGCGAGTTGACGAAGCTTTGTTAGAGGGCACCCAGCACGGAGAACACACACAAACCACTTAAATGCCTCCCAGACGTCTGGACACTCGACACGTAGCTCCCGGATAGCAAAGTTTCGGATGTCGCCATCCACAATTCCGTACCAAACCTTTTTCAACAGTATCTTGCTGTCGATGTCATCCTTATTCAGTCCCTGCTCTCGGAAGTACGCAGAAATGACATGCCGATGAGACCCGTCCAGCTCGATGAAAATGGAAGCGTCTGCGCCTGCAGAAACATTGACAGAGATAGTCACAGTTCCATCTTGAAGAACGCCCCTGAATATCCTCTTGAAACGCTCTATCCCAGACCTCGTTGGTGGCCTCGTTCTGACGAAAGGAATGCATGCCGTTGGGTCCACTGGGCGAATGATGGAGCCCTGCATGATCTCTCCGAACATAGTTGTTGCGGAACTGGATCCTGAGATGGTTGGAACGCATTTCCCGGGCGCCTTTCCGTTAGACTGGGGCATGATGTGGAATGCGCGTGGCGCAGTTGAGGCAGCGAAGATGGATATAGAATGGGTGGGGTGAGGTCTCGGATATGGGTACGTCATGGGTGAATCGTTCGGTAGAGACGTCTTGCGTACGCGATGGAGGGAGCCGTACGAAGCTCTAGAAGCGTGGGACGCGTAAGGCTCTGTTCATTTCGCCCTTGGCGGGTAAATAAGAGACTTGTACACGAGACTCAAGCAACTGAGGGCGGGGGGCGTTCCCGAAAAAAGTAGAACACTACAGTATACAATTGAAGTGAAAAGGGAAGTTCTGAAAGTACACTGGCCCAATGTATAGCGCTGAAGTACGCTTAGCATAGACGTTTGGATCACGGATGACGCACATCAGTGCAGTGTACGGTTTCGCCAGAAGCCCGTGCTGCATGCAGAAACCGTGGCCGGTGTAACGACACATTCACTCTTGCAGAAGTGCAGGATAAAAGGAGGTCGTTGTAGAAGTACCCAGTAAAATGGGTTTTGGTGACCCGTTTAAATTGATTTAGGACGTCCCCAGGCGGGTGCGTCCAAGCTGCACGGATATGTTCCATGAACAAGCAGCTTTTCGAAGTGTGTCGTACAACAGCGCATAAGCCGACGTATAGTTCAAAACGGGGTATGGTACACCGGTATTCAGGTATGTGGTAGACTGCATAAATTGCTGTTGAATCCATGTCTGTATGGAGAATGGATCCATGCTAAGCGGGAATAATGAGTAAATATTCAACTGGAGATTGCGGACAATTCCGGACAGCTTCTTTGCGGGTATAGGCTCACTGGAGTTGCGCGACATGTATAGTGCGTCGGGGTTTTGTCCGTTTCAGCAACAGTACGTGAATGAATCTATGAATAAACCGCAACGGTTTGTGCTGTGAAGGAGAATTCGCTTTTGTGAAACTATAGAACTGGCGTGTACGAACGATGCATTGAAGGGGGCGTGAATGTAAACTGTGCGAGACAATGACAGCTCAAAATGTCAATTTCGTAATTTTTGGCAGTGCGGCTCTTCCTCCAAATGTCTACAGTAACTGTATACAGTAACTGTGCAACTTCACAGAAAAAAAGGAACTCAGGTACAGCCGAAAGCAGTATCGCGTCCGGTTGCGACAAAATGCCGCTGGAAGCATTATGTAGGGAGACCGTACCATAAGTTATATGATTAAGGCGGTATCTTAGGCGATGTGGCCTTACTATATTACTGTACATGTTGCTTCAGGAACTTGCTCAGTGTGGACGAAGACGGCCGTGTGTCACCGGTTACATTCTGGTTGTCTACCTTCCGCCAATGCATTGTAAAAACTACTCACAGGTACGGTTGGACACAAGAGGAAATACATAAGTGAAGAAATGAAGTACAGAACGACGTACTGTACTTCAGGTTCACGGCGGAGAGTTTGCAAGACTCTCCTTGATGTATCTGTACTACAGTGGTAGACGGAGAAGCTCTTGCCAGAAACAGCATACGTACGTGCACGCAGCATGCGTGCGCTGAGGCATATTGGAAACGGCAACGGGCAAGCGCGCACGCGTGCACGCGCCCACTCGAATGCGCAAATGCGCGCGCAAATGGAGGTGGCGAATAGGTTTTTATAAATTTAAATTTTGAGACCTGCACACTGTTATCAATATCAAGATTTTGTTATCCTCATTTTGCTATTTTGAGAGTACTGCAGTATCCTAAAAATACAGTCCACCCACGGGACCTATATTGCTTTCAAAATTCGAGACCCTTCTGATTCGCTGCACATGCCTGTTTTTTGGCAGTCTTTTCCGGACCTCAAGCCTGTTATCAATATCAAGTTATTGGTTTCCCGATCCCTCACCGGCCATGACCAATTTCTCTCTACGGGTTTCGCCCGTGCCTTCAACTCCCGCTCGCTCCTTTGGCTTCACGTCGCCCACATCTTTCGGCCTACGCTGCCCGGCTCGCGCCGACACCGCCCTGCACTCAAGCGGACGCACTTCGCGACTCCCACCCCACCACGATGCGATCGCCAAGGAGATCCCGAAGAGATCAGATCGCGCCGACGTCACCGTGCACTTGCGAGAACACGCTTCACGCGTCCCACCCCAGCAGCATCCGCGTGTTCGCGATCGGCGAAGCGATCGCGAACATGAACGATCGTGCGGCTTGCAAGATAGAGACAACGTAGAGAACTCTGCCTCATGGCACGGCCATGGGTGCAGGAACGACGCACATTCGCGGCGGGGCGGGGTGCGCGCACGAAGCAAGGTAGAGTCGCGCTGCTCGCGACGTTGTTGCGCCGCTCACGGAACAAGTCCAGCCAAGATGACGCAGACATCGCGGCGTGTTTCAAGACACCGCAGACATTTCGGGCCCCGCAGAGAACATCCTTTTCCCGTCTAACTGGTCCACCGCGGCGCTGGCGGCGGCTGCCAACCGGCAGAACACCTAACTGGCGTGTTTCGACGCGCCGAAAAGCCCAAACGCAAGAACCGCGTCCCGTCGCACTACTAGTGCGACGGGACGCTGTTGAGGCTGGCTAGTAGCCAGCCTCAACTGCCGCGCCCGATACCCCGCGTACGTCATATCCCCGTCAACTGCCCTGGCATTCCGGACCGGTTCAACGACCAACCCCATGGGGTTGGTCGTTGAACCGGACCGGAATGCGGAATGCTGTGCACAGCTGAACCAAGGCAACCGCCACGAGCAACATCCACACTTCCACGTCCACGGAAACCCATCAACCCCTGCTCCGCGAGCGCAACTGCGGCGGTGCAGTCCCAGGAACCCCAACACCCCCACGCGCACCCCACACATATCACAACGCAACCTCCGCAACCTCAACCACGCCAACCATCGCACCTCAACTCAACTCAACATCCACGCGCGCACCCCCCACATCTCGCCAGTCAACGCCCGCAACCGCAACCCGGCCAACCAACGCACCTCAAGTATCAACTGCGAACTGTATCCCCGCCATCCCGCGAAGAACCGCACCGAAACTCCCTCAACCGCCGCACCCGGAGACAAGCCACACGACGCAACCCCACGAACACACCGCCAACCTCAACCCCATCAACAACCGCGATGCCCTTCGTGCTCGAATTTCGTCGGATCCCGAGAACTTGCGCCAGTTCTGCTTCACTGTGTCGAAAATCGTGATGCGTTCCGTCGCGAATGCGGAGGTCCGCCGCATGCACCTCAAGCCGAAGGCCGGTTCGCTCCTGCGAATTCGTCGTGGCGCTCGACGCTTCATCCAGCGCGCCAACGACGTGCTGAGGGTCGTCCTCGCGGAGTGGTTGCCGGAGGGCACCATGGAGGCCAGCATCCATCTGCTCCAGGCGCGAGTCAAGTTCAACGTCGAAGCTGAACTTTACGATGACTACAGCACTTACGTGTACCGTGTCTGCAGTGTCACTGGAGTGCGAATCTACGCTGACGACCCGCGCGACGAGCGCAGCATTGCAGCTGCGAACTAGTCTACTCGGAGCCAATCTGCACCTTCAGTAAAGAAAGGATGTGACCCTTTGCTTTGTTCACTGCCTTCGGCTGTACCAGTTCGAGCTCGAACGCTTCCTAGGAAGCTCTTGCATCGAGACAGCTCGTGGGAAAAGCACAGGAGGCGATGACGGTAAAGAACAATGCAGACTTGTTCATGAAATTTACTCACTACATACATCCGTACCTAAGCGCACGTGCTGCGAGGCTTCCCGACAACCTGTGCCGGTATGCGATTCTTCCTGGTAGGCGTATTGAAAGAGACCAATATTGAATGGAGTGGGATGTTGTCCTTCCATGCCTGTCGCTTCTTCTTCGACAACGAAGTATATGAAGGGAAATGTGCTCGCTCGAACGGACTGGTGGAAGCCTTCCCCGTTCCTTCATACCAGTGCACCGTCAAGAACTTCGCGACGCCGTCATTGACTTCAACATGGCAGATCTTAGCCAGCCAGAATGGACTGCCTCCTGACTCCTCGTCACAACGAACAGCAACCATTTTGTTCTTTTCGTATTCCAGTTGTTCCGCAACATCATCCTCATTAATGAGGATGATGTTGCGGAACAACTGAAATTTCATTCGGCCGTCTCCCCTACTCCAAGATTTGGACAGAACTCATCCTCCCCTCCGGCGCGCAGCGATGATCGATGTGTTAATTCTACAGTATCTGCGAGCGTCCAGTGGAAAGTCTCATCATTGGAATCGTACACAGAATCCACGAGTCTATGCAGCGCCGCAAACTTAGCTATGTCACCAATGCGTGTCTCCTCGGAACGGATTCTTCGCATAACCTCGGCCTTATCATCCGGACACTTTGTTGCAGTAGGAGGTGTTTGGCACAGGTCTGGCACCGCTGAAATAAAACCACCCTTGCTTGCGCGCACCTCGGAGTCCTGGAAAGCCTTCCAATCATCAGAGCCGTTCACCTTAACCGAACAAGCGGTGACGAAAGTGCGTCTGTCACTGGAACGGCCTACTGGCTGTTCTTCTTCAGTAGTTGAAGCACGACTGAACCTGAAATAGCGCAGATGCTTGAAGGTTGGCACTCGTTGAAGAATATTTTCCTGCTCGCAGAGGACCGAGAAATTGGCAATGTGGTTGAGATGAGCTACAGTAGGCTGCGGGTGATATGACTGCCGCAACTCGTCGTGCAAGTCATGTAATGTGATGGCGTCATGGGACTTGAGTCTGCGCGACGTGCAGCTAAAAACTTGATCAATATCCTCATGCGTGTGCCCGATGGGCAGAAACGACACTTGCACCTCCATGAAAACTCCCCACGAAACCAGACTCCCCACGTAAGACATCAGGTACCTCTTCTTATTTTCTCGGGTACAGTTGTCCACCTGCACGGAAAGAACAGGTGGCAGCGGGTACTGAGTACGACGGGAGTTCAGGAAGCGATGAAGTGGCTCGACAACATGATTTGCTCCAGTGTCGAAGTTGTCTGTCATTGTGTAAAGGTAGAGGCTATTCTCCTAAGCGTGATCCAAGAGTCCCACCAGCTTAACCTTGAGTGCGTGCCCCCTGATTTCTTTCGTCGCAGTGCTGAAATGCGGAAGTCCAAAAGCCGATTGGTCCGCACCGTCGATAATCAGCGACATTGAGTCGTTGGGGTTGAGAATGGCGTCGTCCTTCCGTTTCTGGTAAGACCGGCGTTCTCGCGACACCATTTCAAGATGCTCTTTGTACTGTGCTAGCACGTCTGTGCTCTGCCTCCCAGCACGTGCGGAGGCTGCAAGAGTACGCTTGTACCGATCACAGTCAGAGCACTTGCTGAAGCGCGTCACCTTTCTGACCTTAACGTTGCCCACGTACGCCTTCCAAGTGACGTGGAAGTAAGACGCAGTCGGAGGTTCTCCTGTATGCAGAACTGTGAACTGCTCGTTGAACAATTCGTAAACTTGTTTCTTATCGTAGAACGGGAGGTGACGTTCATCGCTGTCCGGCATGACATTAGCTGTCTGCTCGGAGAGTCGTTCCAGAAAGCAGATTATAGCGTCCCTGGCGTTGCTCCTCCTCTTGTTTCCGGCCGAGCCGACGCGACTCGGTGCGCTGTAAGCACGTGAGGTGCCCTTCGTGAAGGATTGCAGACCACGCGAAAAGCGAAAGGCACGCACGAGGAACTCCGTGCACACGCCGCGGCCGTCGAACATAAATATGTCGCCATCTCCCAACATCTCTTTCAGCGCCATTCGCCTATCGCGTTGGTCCATGTCCATCACCGCTCTCACCTTCACGGCGAGATGGTCTTTGTTCACGCGTTCGAAAAACTTCCGTCTCAGACAACATTTGAGTCCGACGAAGTCATCGGGTTCGGCATCCTTCAAGTGACGGAACGCATTGCGACGCGGCGTACGGCCTTTGGATTGAGCCCTGGCTCTTTGGTTGAAGTTAAACTTCCTTCTCTTCTTCGCGTTTCGTTGTGTAAGACGAACCACCTCCGGGTCCGGCAACGACTCATTCTCACATCCTCCACCATCCGACCCCATCGCATGGCTCTCCTCCGTGTCACTGTCTTCGTCTTGGCTGCGCTCAGCGCTCTCGTCGTCGGACGAATCAGACGAATCCCCTGAGTCGCTCGACTCACGATACCGCTTCCTTACCAACTGGGAAGGGAGAGGTTTGTAAGCTGGCTCGTCATCGTCATCGTTTAAGTACTTGCACTTCATGTAAGCGGAAGCCTCCCGCGCTCGCAAGTCGGACAATGCCGACTTCTCAATGTCGTACCGGGTTCGGTCTGCACTCAGGTAGTCCTGCGTCGTCGACATCCGTCTTCCTTCCGTACGACCTGCTGGCGTAGGAGAAGCGGGCTGTATCTCGTCTGTACGCTCTTCCACATCAAGGATCTCCAACTCATACGAACTTTCTCCTTGAGGAGGTTGGGCCTGTACAGGTTCTGGGCAGTCACCAACGTCTGCCTCGTCACCGTCGTCACCGGGCACGTACAGTAGGTTGTGATCCAAAGCCGAGTCTTCCTCTATCTCCGCATCGTCACCTCCAGCACTGCCAGCACTGCCTGGGACATACAATAGGGCGTCGTTCTCATCAAAGCCGTCGTCTTCCTCTCCATCGCCTTGGACGTGGTCTGGGACAGGCAACGCCCCTTGCACTGCGTGTTCATCGACCCCGTCTCCACCAGGTTGTAAATCCTCTTGCGGATCAACTCCCGCCTCAAATGCATCACACTTCATCGAAGTTGGCCCAGGCAATGACGTGCCGTTGACGTCTTCATTCACCTCCGCGGTGACCTCCACTCCCACGCCCTCCTCGTCAGCACTACCCACTGCCTTTGAGTCGTCCACGCAGTCGTCGTGGCCCTCCACAGCAGTACTGAACTCGCCAACCAGCGGTTGGTGCTCTGCACCAACATCGTCATGTACGCGAACCCCCACATTTGCGCCACCTGAACCTCCTCCTCCGCCATCTTGCCGGGTAGCTTCAAACTCCATTTCGATAGCGCACACTGCATGGTAAATTCTGATTCGGTTCATGGTCTGCATCATGCTTTTGTAGGGTTGCGTTCCATGTTTTTTCATCGTCCACAACCATGTTTTTATCACAGTGCATTATCCATGTTTCATGCTTCTGTATATACATAGTACGTGCACCACGTTTATGAACAGGGTGTGGACTGTGAACAAAACATAAAACTTGTTCTAAATATTCATGGTACGCACAGTCCGTACGATGTATATTCACAGTACAATGACCGTGCACATGCGCCGTATAACCCGTTTCGCACCCAAAGACACAGTGCGCACCATACATTATCATGGTCTCCAACCATTGTAATGTATGGTCCCGCACCGTGCATATACATGGTTGTGGTACTTAACCCATACACGTGGACACGGGCACAGGTGTACTGTATCCGGTACTATGATCATAATCATCGTTGTCGACCATGGTTATGATCCAAGGTGTCCACGTGGCCACGGGTCACAGATTTACAGGATCCTGTACTATGATCATAAGCATTGTTGTGGACCATGGTTATGTTCCAAGGTGTCCACGTGGCCACGGGCACAGTTGTACCGGATCGTGTACTGTGATCATATACATAGTTGGGGACCATGTTTATATATAGTTCTGTGCCAAGAACTGGTACTACGAACGTATTCATAGTTGGACAAACGATGAATATAGTCACGGTGCACTCCGTGTTTATAATCATCATACACCGCACTACGATATGAAACACAGTGCGCACCATGTATGTGATCACAGTACGGGAAACCATGAACATGTTCATGGTATGCAGCATGAATGAATCATGGTACACGGTACCATGAACATAAGCATGGTAGGTACCGTGGTACACTATCATCTATATACTACTACACTACTGCTTTATCCCTCGCAATATTGATTATCCCATGTGAGGCGCGTATCCCTGCTCCCTCGACCACACCTCGAATGTCCCCCCTTCGCAGACATACTCACTATGACGCGCTTTGCATGTAGCGACGGGAAACAAACATGCAGAATTGCACGTTGGGGCCAATCCGACGCGT
>JAULBV010002452.1:0-10365 GCA_032358295.1 Pterothamnion heteromorphum | reverse complement strand
ACCGGTGCCTCTTCAACGGTGTCACAGCAGCGATCAATGACAGCTCCAATGAATGGCGAGAACTGGTCCAGCGCGCGAGGTCCTTTGCCTCAAGCATCCCAGACAATCCATCATCCTTAAAGAAACCATTAAAGCCGGAAGCGCCACACTGCATGGTAAATTTCGTAAAACAACACGTCTTTTTAAGGGATGATTTTAGTGTTTAAGTAGTAGTAAAGCAACGGAATCAATAGATATTTTAGTGCTAACGTACCCGACAGAACACTAGAATACCTGGTGTTTCTAATGCTTTCGTGCGTAATATGCCACATGGTTTTAACTAGTTGGCTCCTCCACGTAATTAACGGTTGTATATTGTAGTGTTCACAGTGCTTAAAACGACATGCCACGCTATTTAGGACGCAGAGTATAAGATATTTAGGCCATAGCGGAGCATGGCACCATATTTTCATATCATACAATTTTAAATGAATAACGATGTGAAGTACTTAGTTCGTCGTATCCACTTGGGAAAGGAGCACATTGGGTTATTAAAGACATGCGACGCACTACGTAAGAATGCATGCGGTTCTGGGTGCACGACCAATCGAGGTATTTATAGTGATATGGGGTACTACTTGGCTGACGCCACATTCTGATAGGACACACGCAGGTACTAATTAATCCCTACGATACACTCATTGTTTATCATGTTGACCAAACAGAGGGCCACACAAACTTAAAGCGTATGTTTAGGACGCCATGACAAAACAAAGAGAACCACATGGCGTACTAATAAATCCGGTTAGGAGGAGGTATTAATTTAATTTATATGACATGACATCGTAAAGGGTACATTTAAGACGATGCAATGTTTTAAATAGGCTTCCATGAAACGGTATAGTGTACCGTTTAACAGTCCAAGCGGTTTAAATAGTATGACATGTCGCCTTAATCCTAATGTTTAGAAGGCCGTACCATGTTAAAGTAAAGCACATGACATGAACGTGGATGCATGTAGGAGGGCACAAGATTTTAAATTGTATGACATGTCCCGTACCATAAGAGTATATTCGGATTTAATTAGGGAAGCTTGTTACCAGAGTATTCCTTCTTATAGATTTGCATAAAACTTGGTCAGGTTTCAATATGATCGGATCAGCGCTATTTAACGTGCAGCGTAACTAATTACGTAGCCGGGCGTGCAGTCAGAAATTGCGAAGGAATACATGACGAAGAATCACCCTAAATACGGTGGATACCCGTCCATGCGGCCGACAATATCATACGAACCGCCTTCCACGACCGCACTGCTGTGCTTGAATTGCATACCCCGTCCAGTACGGCCGCAATCGCTTTCGCATACATGAAACACGGCAACACGGCGTACGCGACGTCCCAGGCGCAGGATTGCAACGGGGGAGCCATCCACCGAGTATCCAGCACGCCTCCTCGTCATCTCCCGTACCACGCACCACAGCTCTTGCGCGGCCGCGGAAACTATGCCAAGTACGGCGTAGTACATCAAGCAGCCCGCTCCTTCGTCCGTTGCCTCATTAATAACACGGCGGTCGTGATCGGAATGCATGGTCACCACAGAAATACAACAGCCCTCCTCAATCGTGTGATGTGGGTACGATCTTCTCCGCGTTGAGAACTCACTAACAGCTATTAGCATCGACGATTTGTACCACGTGAAGTTCCGATCCGATGACCTGTCTTGCACAGCATACCAGTTCTTCAGGAGGTCCAATCCGTCATGCAATGAATCATTCCCGGCCGGGTCCTTCACTCGGTTTGAAACTCTCCAAGTGTAAGTCCGATGTGCTGGGCTGTTAATCTGACCGCAAGCTTCCAACTCGTTCAGGACAGGTGCACTAAACGCATCCGGAAGAGCGGCCGCGAATATGTCCTGTACAATTCCACTGGCATTGGTACCTGCTTCCATGACGACACTTTCCTCGCCGAGCATGAGGCGCTTAAGTCCCAGCAAAGCGCACTTCTTCTGAACTGCAGATCCATTCGACCATGTTTGAAACAGGGCGCCTAGTCTGCCCAGCCAATCACAAGAAATTGCTCGCTCCACCCCTGTTATGTGCGCGTCCGCGTGAGAGTTGGACTCTAACCACCCTTTGAATTTCCGATGAGTCATCTCCAGAAGGAGTTCGCTAAAGTTTCGCACATGGCCGTAGTTCGTAACGGTCAGAACACATAGTTCCAGAAGTCTGTGCGCATTTGGTTTGTCCAGTATCTTCCCGGCCGGGCCAATACGACTGAAGACATCCCGTGCTGCTTCAATATACGCCCTTACTGCTCGGTGCCTTTCACCGTGCGAGCGAAGGACTCCTTCGTCAGTGACGTACGTGCTTGCTTGTGGCCCGTCCACCTCGTGTGATGGGTAGTAATGCAGTAATGATACCACCCGCTGTAGTTTTCGAGGGAGGAGGAACGTGCTGTTCCCACTCGAGATATACTCTGTCATAAAAGCCGGTACAGAGCACAACAGGAGGCAGAGCTTAGTGGACATTGTCACACTCCTCATGCCACCGAAAGATCCGTCCTTACACCTCACAAAAGAACCCTGTGTGGGTAGTCCGTTAGCGGCCGCGTCACATATGATGCGAATCTCAACTTTTCTTCGCTTCGGATTCGAACCGAGTTGTTCGAAGCACACCTCCAAAACGTTATCGACTAGGCCACTGATGAGGTGGTCAGGAGCTGCGGCCGCACTCAAGGTCGAATCAAAACCGACCGGCACAACTGGATCCCCGTTCAGAAGTTGTTCGCGCCCTCCTGCTCGACCGAGATCTCTGCTTAGCCTGACCAGCGGAAGCTCTTCCGATTTTTCCGGAGGTATGTTAGCATACCCGATTTGTCTGAGGAGGTGATCGTCTTTCAAAGTTGCACGAACTGCCCTTCTACGATCATCAAACCTCATTGCGCTGAGGCGTCGGCTGTGCACGGCCGTGGAGTAAAGCTTCGTACCGGACGGAGCAGAAGGGATTTCTCGAAACGAGCAGAAAGTGCAAAACGCTCTTGCGTTGTGACCGCGGACGTCTGTGGTTGCTGTGACTGCTGGATAGTCACCGAAAAAGCCCACCGTGTCCAGAAACAATCGCACGGATCTGCCGTGAACATCCACTGCAGGATAGCCGACCTTGGCACAGTGGACCAGATCATGATGAATAAGCTCCATAACGTCGTTCGTACTTTGCCCGTCCGGGGTGAGTGAGATTACTCGCGTTGCGCAAGTAGATCTCCTGTTCTGAGCAGACTGGCTCAACGGGAGCATGTAGCACCCGCCCACAGAGCGTGTGTCCGCCAAAGACTTATGTTGTTTAAAACCATCGGCGTATATGGCAAGTCGATAGATGAGGTATGGAATCCCGGACGGTAGTACTCCTTGATTCCTGATCTGCGTTTGTCCGATAGATGGCCGTGGTCGACGCCCGCGCCGCCACGTCGGTAAGCCTCGAACAGTAGTACTTGCAGTTACTTTCACGTACTTCGCGTTGTGTTCACCCATGGAGCGTTCGGAAGAAACCCATACGAGTCGTTCCCCGGCGCTTCCTTTCGCATACAGAACAGCGGACGCAACAAATAAGCACACGTCCTGTGCTGGCACTGACGCATCCGGCCGGATAAAGGTCACAACATCTCCGGGGAACAAGTCCAGTTCATCCCTGCATAGAGTGCTGCGAATCGTTTCTTGGCGTGCCCCGGTTGAGCTGGATCCACCCTGCTGCTTCCCATGAGCTGGGCTCGGTTCTGACCCAGTGATGGGTGTGCACGGCCGGGACTGTAAGATATCGTAGTTACCTTTTTCTGCACTCGATAGATTCTCAGCTTCCAAGGAGTCAATCGCATCCTTGCTGCCATTATCACCGACGCACCACATTGTACCGACGACGCCATCGACGAGTGTGTCCTGAACATGAACCGCACGACGGCGGCGACTTCCATTCAACCAGTACCCACGGACGATGCCATCCGAATTTCCGGCCGGAGGCGCGTGACACGAGAACTCCACGGTGTCGCCATGCTCACATGGACAGACAGCATCGTTGTACTCGGCCCACATGACCAGCTCTGATCCGATAACCATTCTCCTGTGCGTGATGATTGGGCTCCGTTCGAATGAATAGGGATCCGGCCGGGTTGCGTCCAAGTCGCCGAATACGTCGACAAAGAAAGGGAACGTCAAGATGTCGACTTTAGCCCAGTCGGATGGGAGAACGACACGAACGCAATTCCTAACGTCCTTCTGTCCTTGGTTGACAGCGTTGATTGTTGACCTCAAAGGACCCGGCCGGGAAACGTCCTTCAAATGATGGATCGAGCTTGCCGGAAAGCAGGTTGAGATGAGATCCTGCCAATGCGTGGATCGAACAGTCTTGTAAGTCGACAGTTTTATGCGGCCGTTCGCTGTGCGCAGCGCTTGCGAGAAGAATGTGTACTGCTCGGCTGTAAGATTTCGCCGGCCGGCAAAGGAGATTGTCGACAGCATGCGCTCCCAAGTCACAACTCGAGCAATGCGCTTCACCAGCGACGTAACGGAATGGGGTCGTGAAACTTGTCTATCTTCTTCGGTTATTGTTTCTGATACTTCGAGGTTGGCGGGGATTTCCTGGCCACGTAGCACCTCCGCTTCCTCGAAAGGATCTGAAGCCGGAAGTGCCAGTGGCGTATCATCGTCGCGGACGCAATTGTTGGGTGATCCATCTGGCAAAGAACCATCCGCATCTGAAAGGAGTTGAAATCCTTGCATGTCATTGTCGCCAAGTTGATCATCCGGCGATATGCATGAACGCCATGCGTCCGCACCTGAACGGTGATCACATTCTTCAGCTCGATCAGTTGGGTCTTCACCGACTTGGACGTCTGGGGATGCCTGACAAATCGGAACGTCCGCAGTTGAAAGAAGATCACGACATTGGGCCGGATGTACGGCGACTTCATCTTGCTGAGGCGATGGGCATGCAGTAATGCGATCCTCGTGCGGAACGCACGTGTTCATATGCCCGACTTCGTTTGCGTTGGTCATGCGCTCATGATCATCTGCATCCCCGGACGGGTGGTCTTCCTGAGGCAGATCCGGTGGTCCTTTTCGGAGAAACTGCAGTGCCCGGTTTATGGCGACGTCATTCCGGTCCACAGTGGTAGCACCCGGGTACATGCATCGGCGGACTTTGTTGGCTCGCTGCGTAGTCTTCGTCCGCGTTGAAGCTTGGCGCTTCAGAATTGATCGCCCGTTGACCATGGCGGCTGATGGGTAGCGTAGATCCCGGCCGGAACGTTTGCGGCAACTCTGAAACTGCACCTGTACGGAATATCCACGTTCGCAGAAGTCCCCTGTCCGGTTAGTACTGCAGTGAAGTTTGATTATGGTTACGAGCTGCTTAGTCAGCTCATGACAGGCTGACGACGGAAGCGGACGCAAAGGAAAACTGTCCTGAAAGACAGACAATGACGCGGGAGCGGGCGCTTCCTTACTCGTTGACAAGTAGAACGGCAGAGGCGGGAAAGTTGGGAATTGGGGTTGGGCGTGTGTTGGAGTGCGGGAGTTGGCTTGACCAGACAGGTTCAGACGAGGTGAGACAACGCGGTGGGAACTTGGTAGCTTTTTGAGATGGGAGGAGGTACCATAAGTAACGTCGGCCGACGACAATGTGAGTATCTGTATCGGAATAGATAAATCCACATCACACTGCCTCGCTGTAATTTCTTTAAATTTAATTGAAAGGAGTACATCTCGTAAGAGCGGGAATTGGTGAGGCGAAGAATTTGAAAGCAGCCGACAGAATGTGTTTCATTTGCCCGCCTTTTCGGGGAAGTTGGCGGCCGCTGGAATGATGTGGTCGTGGGCCACGCTGCACTCCTTTGAGATATACTCTCGAATGGGCGAGAGTGAGCGATACTGAATGCAATCGAGAAGACTGTAAAATGGACGTACCGTACTGCAATTATTAGCCCGCCTTTCACCTGTGCAGGATACCGACTTTGCGTCCGCAGAATAGCAGAGCATCTGGGCCCGTCTTATGAAAGACGAAGACGAAGGGGTGCGAAATGAACCGGACGGAATGGATTGAGATTGCACTGGTGGGTATTGGTGGCTCAGCAGAATTTATAACCAACGAGCAATAGAAGTACCTGTAGTTAACGGCTGCTTCCATTCAGTACTTACGGCTGTTCAGTGCCTTTGAATGTAACGTATATAAAACATTAACCAGATTGCGACTTCTGGTGTGTTCCACACCAGGAACCATTCGTGAGTGTGGAACTTGTACAACGAAAGGCCGTGAAGTTGTATAGAACAACTTTCTGGGACATGTGGTAGAAGCCTCACTCTTCCCTCGGCGACTAAGGCTTATGTCCCAGCAAGTTGTGCTTTATGCCACTCGGAGTGGCCTCAGGTACATAAACCTCTCATTCCAAATATTGTTAGATTACAAAACAATAGATCGACCGCATGGGAGGAGGTCGTCATGGGCGTACTGAGTTTCAGCAATTCCGTTCGACCCGGGCCGATGAAACGAAGCGTTTCATTGAGTGTGAAGTGTAGGTAATAGGGAAGAAAAACAGGAAGGTGGTAATAGAAATGGTGGGATCGCCACCAGCATTAAGCTTCTTACCTGCCGGCCTAACCTGATGACAAGTAGCACCTCGGTTCATAAACAAAGCGACGCTACTGTTTCATCCGGAGAGACGGGGCATGCACGTATCCGTTTTGAAATCCCAGGTACGGCCTTTCAAAGAAGACAATCCGGACCGGCCGGTTTTGTTGAGGAACGTTTTGGATAGATAGAGCACTCTAGTCTCAGAATGCGTAATGCCTAATGAGCAATATAGTTCTGGTGAGGAGAAGGACTATTCAGTAGTTCGTGTTTTTATGCCAGAAACGGCCCGTAGTGCGAACGCATGGAAAGGCATGTAAAAGGAGCTGTTGCAGAGCTCCTTTTACACGCTGGAACATAGTTTCGATAGGGAACTCTTACGTGCAGAGTATCACCGCGCACTGAGTTATAGATGGCAGGAGGAAACCAAGTACGGCCGTGCCTATACATGGCGCTCAGCGTGCACGTAGATGTTTGCAATTCCAGTATCGCCTCCTGAATTATTACGACGCCGCACATGCTGAAGCATGATAATGTGCATGAGCAAGGCCGAGGAGGGCACACGTGACGTGTACTATGTCGATAATTGCGGCCGCACCCAATTGTCCCGCAGAACGTAGGACTGAGCCTGGCGACGTCATCTTATATTTTACAATGAAGTCGCGCATGGCCCTTTTCGCACGGGTGTTTCCGTATCACGGTCACGTTATATTTTATAAATATCTCGGGCTGAGGCGTTGTGGTCGTCGAGCCAATAGGGACGTATTGTGGTCAGGCACTATCAATAAACGACGAATTATAGTAAAATATGTGGCGCACATGAACGATTACAGTGGCGTATGTGGTTGTGGTTGTGGCTCACCATTTTTAATCACAGCATTGGTCAGAAAGCACGGAGATTACATGATCTGATGTTTTTGAGATTACGAAACGGACCGTCCGGGAACGTTATGTTCTGGATTCGTATCCACGGGGTGGAGACACGTGGCCACGGGTGCAAGTGTATTCTGTAAGGCAGAGTTTGTCGGCGAAACAAGGCAAACGAAATGAGCTCTGAACTCCGGGCCGGCCATCTCCTTCCTCCTCTCCTCCAACTCTCCCACCCACATCTACTCCCGTTGCCTCCTTCTTCTGCCTCCTTCCTATATCCACGCATTCCGTTCCCGTCATCCCGTCTTCGTCATGAAGCCCAAGTTGCCCGGAGAACGCGCGATCCCGGAGACCTCCGCGCGCACTCGCATCCAACCGTCGCGAGCGACCAAGAAAACCTCGTCTGCGGCTTCGGTCGCGGCCGCTATGAAGGATCTTCCTCCCATCCCGAGGCGTATCGGGTTGCGATCGGTACTGCCCTCCGCCCGGATCGCAGACAACGTTGCTGTCAGCGATCGGCCTGCCGTCACGCAGTCCGCGGCCTCCACTCCGTCTCCCGCTGTCACTTCGAAAGCAACCGCGCGAAATGTGTCTGCGCCCATGGCCGCTGTCGCACATGCTGCACCCGCGGACGCCGACGCCATGCCCATCTCCGCAGTCACGAACGTCCCCGCCGCTCCTGTTATCCCAACCTCGCCCACTGCCGGCCAACCTCTACCCACTGCTGCATCCCCTGGTCCGGCTGGTACCGTCGCCATCCCGATCGCAGCCGAAGAGGCTGTCTCGTCACAAGCCGCGGCCGCAACTGCCCAGTCCGCCGCCCCAACTCAACGTACGGTCGTGACGTCCTCACCAGCCAGTTCCCAACCAACCGTCGCACATGCAGTCGGCATGCAGATCGTCCCGGTGAAAAATGGCGCGGCCGCAACAGTCGAACTGACTGGGCAGCCGGTGGCCTTGACTAATCTTGCGAACAAGAAGTCTGCGGCCGGAACGTGCAAGCCAACCGCAACAAGTGCAGCAGTGACGATCGCCGGGTGTACACGGGCCGCAGCCCCAGGTGTCGCCTCAACCGCAGCTATTGTCGCAGAAGCTGTCGCAGAAGCTGTCGCACTTAGTTCAACCGCGGGTGATGCCGCGCAGCCGATCGCCGCCGTCACAAAAGTCGCGGCCGCACATGGTAACCCAACTTCGTCCGTTGTTGGAAGTGTTCTGCCCACAGCTGCCATCCCTGCGCCGGCGGGTTCCGACGCCACTTCTACCGCCGCCGAGAAGGCATTCGGTGCAATGCATGGGTCCATCGCTCCAAGCACAGCGGTTCACGCATCCGTTCCTGAGCCTGCGGCCGCGAATGTGAACCGCAATTCACAAACTGCCGACGTCATCCTGCCCGCGGCCGCCGCTGTCAATTGCATCAAGTCCACAGCCGCTGAGCCTCTGCCTGTTGAAGGCGTGACTATGGCGATCTCCGAGAACATGCCATCGTCTTTGGTCGTGCCCGTCACCGACACACCAGTGCCTACTGCCGCTGGATCAGCGCCCGCGCCCGCGCCTGCGCCTGTCACAGCAGTGCCGCACCCCACTGCCTCCGTCGAAAAAGATCTAGCAGCGGTGCCGGGTGAACCAGCCGTCAACCGAGTTGTGGCGGCCGCCGTCAGCCCGACAGACCAAGAAGATGGGACGAGAACTTTCTGCACAAGGACAGCTGCCGCAAGGCCAGCTCTGATGAACCCACCGGTGTCTGCTACTGCGAACCCGCCCAAGCATGTGCCAGTCGTCATCACCAACGCCAAGTCGGATGCATTGAACCCGGCCGGGTCTGTCCCCGTATCTGACACTGTCCTTGTGGACGGTGTTGAGGCGGCTGGATCAGTCGGCGTCGCAGTCAACACTGTCCCGGTTGGCGGTACAGACCAAGATGGGATCGCAACCGCCAACATGAACGACGACGCCATAGACGTGGCCGTTACTCCGCCAGCAGCAACGCCCATGCCGGTACAGAGTTCCGGTGGTTGGAAGGAATCCGTGTTCCAGCCGAACCGATCGCATACGAGTCAGCACGTCAAGAAGACTGGATCTGAGGCTTCACCGTCGCGGAATGCAAGTGGGGCGACAACCACTCCTGGTGGCCCATCAACAGCCACTCCCCGAAGCTCATGTCCGCCAGTGTCTTTGCGGCCGCAGTCCAGTACCCCTACTACGTCATATGCGCTGTGCAAAGTCCGTCCCACACAGCAGGCACTGCTTCGTGTCCCGTCGGCGCTCAGGCGTAACCGATACGCTTCGTATCCCGGCATATACGGCGCCGAAGATTACGGGTCGTACGAACGGCGCATCGTGGACTCAACGCGCCTCACCCGAAATCACGAGTGGCACAAGTATCCAGTCGGATCCGCACTGTTCTCTCGATACGTCCACGGTGATGGCCATATCCGGCCGGACATGCACCGTTTTAAGTTCCTCTACACCCATCAAGGCGAAGAGCGTGCATTCGCAGTGTGGAAGAGGTTCATTCACGTGCATGACTGGTTCATTATACCAGAGACCATACGAGTCGATCGTACATTCGCGCGGGATGAGCTGGAAGTCCTTTATGTTGATCACATGGATCGTTTATTGGGGTGCGCGGCCGCGACGGGAATGAACATCGAGATCGACGTCCTGCCTTTAGTGGCAATCGGCGATTCCCTTCTCAGTCGGTGGTGGCAGCGCTTTCATCACCTGCATGCATTGTTGACAGAGGCTGAGTGGCGATACAGGCACGGCCGACTTGTACCAGCGGACGCAAGGGACTTCAGTGTCACCCCAAAACAGAAGCAAGAGTTCGACCGGCTGTATCCATCCACTCCTGACTGGATCACGGAGTATCACTTCCCGGCCGGGGTGCCAGTTCCTCCGCCGC
>JAULBV010002341.1:0-10367 GCA_032358295.1 Pterothamnion heteromorphum | reverse complement strand
TCCAGCTTGGCCTGGATGTCTTGGAGGTTGAGCAGTTGCTCCGCACGCGCTTGTGAGATGTCGCGAACCTTGACGACGTCGTCAGCAGACCGCTTGATAGACAGTAGCGGGGTGTCTTGAGGAAGTCCAGTGAACACAGTGAGTGGACAGAGACCAGCAAGACGTTGGAGCGGTGCGTTGTTGAGCGCACTTTGCGCGAGTGGAAGAACACTTGGCCATGCCTTCGCGGGAAGCTGGAACTCGGACAACAGTGCCCTCGTAGCTCTCAGAAGCTCTCGGCAAACGACTTCCACAGTCCCGTTGGACCATGGACAGTAGGCAAGAGTGAAGTGATGCGAGGTCTTCAACGATTCTCGGAGTTGACGGATGAGCTCATTCTTGAAATGAGAGCCCCTGTCAGAGACCCACTGGGTGACGGTTCCGAAGGTTGAGAACCACTTCAGAAGTGCATCAGCCGCAGTGTCGGCGGTCGTATCCGAGCACGGTACGAGCCAAACGTATCCAGAGTGATCGTCCTTGAGGATGAGAACGTACGACAGTCCATCTTCTCCGGGTGTCATGAAGCAGAAATCGAAATGCAGAAGCTGGTTGGGCTTGGAGGCATGAAGAGCGTGACCCAACGGGCGAGGGATGACTTTGCCTGGTTCAGTTGAGAGGCAGTGTAGGCACGAATGAACGAAAGTCTTGACGTCTTCGTCCATGTTGCGCCACCAGAAATGTCCGGCGAGTGTGGTCTTGGTTGTTTGCCAGCCGCGATGACCAGAAACACCAGTGTGCGCCGCGATGAGGATGCGGAGCTGGAGCAGAGTATCGTCCTTGGGAATCCAGTAGACGTCTCGTGCATCCTTGAAAACATCACGGGCGAAGTCAGTGATCGCGCGACCTGGGTCGCGCGACCCATGATTTGACTTGCCCGCGCGACCTGGGTCGCGCGACCCGTGATTTGACTTGAATCGGCCCGGAGGTGTCTCAGAACTCGTTCGCTGGGCGCGTTTGATGTCCGAGAGACTTGGCCAATCCAGTTGAGCGTCGACGCCCGGGTTGACGGGAGCGAGCATGAGTGACTTGAGATTGGCGACCTTGGTTGCCTTGAGAGTCGTTTTGGTTTGAACAGCCCAACGAGTCAGCATGTCGGCCCACACGTTCTTGTCGCCAGTCACGTGCTCGATGACGTATCGGAACTCACTGAGCTTGATGGCCCAGCGAGTTAGCTTGCTCGCCGTGTGTCGGGCTATACCTGGGTTTCGTCCGAGTGGATCGTAGATGTAGACGAGGTTGGAGTGGTCGGTGAAGATGGAAACCACGTGACCCAGAACGAGGTAGTCAAGCCTGCACATTGCTTCGACGATAGCAAATCCCTCTTTCTCAGGAACGCTCCAGTTGAACGCCGATCCCTTGAAAGCACCAGACAGGAAACACAGTGGCTCGTGTCGCTGAGACTCGATGACCATGTGTCGATCCTCGTTGGGCACTTGGGTCAGGATGGCTGCCCAGTGCGTGTCCGAAGCGTCCGTGAAGAGACACATCGTACAGTCCGGCTTCGGGTGCGCCAGTTCGGTTGAGGCAGCGAGTTGTCGCTTGACCAAGTCGAAAGCTTGATCATGGATTGTGCCCCACGAGCTGTCGAGGGAGAATTTGCGCACCGCTCGTTTGGTACGACTCCCGACTGCAGTGTAGGCCTGCTCGAGAAGGTCGTGGAGAGGTGCGATGACTTGTGCGTAGGAAGGGATGGATGTCCGCATCCAGTTGGTCGCACAGAGAAGCTGCTGTAGCTCTGCAGCAGATGACGGCGTCTTCATGTTGAGGAGCGCGTCGAGTTCCCTGGGATCGTGTCGGACCCCACTCGCGGTGATGACGCGACCGCAGAACCGGGCACTGCGGAGGAACAACTCGGTCTTCTCGGCGTGAAGCTTGAATCCAGTGTCGTGGCAGACGCGGATGAACGCTTCGATTTGGTCGAGGAGTTGAGATTCAGTGGCGGAGTGGAGGAGAAAGTCGTCCAGCCACTGTAGCATGTTGGCCACGCAACCGCTGAACTTCTCCTGAGTGACTGCCTGGAAATGGTTTCCAGAGTCAGACCCGCCTTGGATGACGCGAGTAGGAGTGTACACCCCGAGAGGTGTTTGGATGGAGAACATCTCTTGACACTCCGGTGCGAGTGCAAGCTGCCAGTAGCCATGACAGAAATCGATCTTGGCGAAGAATTTGCTGCCTTGACACTCCTGGAGCTTCGACTCGAGATGAGGCATAGCTGACTGAATGGGCTCGGACTTGGCGTTCGGGCCGCGGAGGTCAACTGTGAAGCGGAGCTTGTCCGTTCCGGGTTTGGGCACTGCGAGAGCAGGACTGGCCCAACGGGATGACGGGTTCTTGCGAACGGCTCCGATTGCCTCGAGCTCGCGTACTGTCCTCGATAGGAAGTCTCGTTGATTTTGAGCGTAACGGCGCTGCGGGGACCGATACGGGCGAGCGTTTGGTGATAGCTTGACAACCAGTGGTGGCACTTTGGCCGTTGGATCGTTCCCGAGCTTGATCCTGAAGACATCTCGGTGCACGTCGAGGATGGTCTTCAAACGCGCTTCGCCTTCCGGTGAGATGCCGTTGGCACGCGCGTTGGTGATGATGGTTGCCACAGCCTTGTCGATGGACTCCTTGGAGTCGGCCCCGAACCCAGCCGAGATGCTTGTCGACAGGGAGATCGGGTCATCGTTGGTTCCGAGATACGACATTCCGGTGTAAGCCGACCTCAAGAGCTTGGCGCCCTGTACTTGGAGCTCCCGGATGTGTTTGTCGTTGACCGCCGCACCTACAGTTTCGAGATGTGTCTGTAGGTCGAACCCGATCGCTTTCAGGAACGGACGGCCGAGCAGAACTTCGTCCATGTCTTGATCGACGACGACGAAATCCACTCCTCGGATGCGCACAGGCAGATGACTGCCTGGCATGATGATTGTGACGGGGGAAGTCACGGACTTGGACGCTGTGAACTTGATCGGGGCGTCTTCGGTGCCGTTGATGGCCGCCTGAAGGTTCATCGGAGCGTCGTAGACAGTAGTCTTCAAGTCGGGGTTGATCGAAATCATTTTCGAGAGAAGAGTGCTGTCGATGGCGCTAAAGTCAGCGCCGGAGTCACCCAAGGCGATAGCATCCACCGCGTCGTCGAGTTTGACATGGTAGCGACCGGCTTCTGCATCGGGTTCCTCATGAGCAGTGAAATCCGCGGTTGCGCGACCTCGGATTCCTTCTTCGCGCGACCCTGGATTTTTCGGTTTCGGGAAGCGAACGACCTTGGCGGTCTTCTTGCTCTGCCAGTAGGCGTCGAGGAGCTCTCTCTTCTTCTCGGTGGACGTGTTGGGACAGTCCTTGAGCCTGTGGATGCCGGAGCATTCCTCCTTGTTGAGGCATGGCTGGTCCCACTGCTTGTTGGCGGAGAACTTGACGTCGTTCTTCTTTCCGCCAGCAGGGCCGTCGTCGCGCTTGTACTTCTTGCGCGACGGCGCTTTGTCCGCTTTGCTGTCCGAGACCCTCGGCGGGCCCGATCGATTGGACGGACCAGCGGCGGTCTTCCTCTTGATCTTTGCACGGGCGAGTTCGCCACTGTGCACTTCGACGGACAGGTTGCTGATCCTCTTCATGAAGAATGAGATGTTGGACTTGTCCGCTGCAGACCAGTACGTGCGCTCATCACTGACACGCACACGCAGTTCGGCCGGCTCGAGTTTCGGGATCAACTTGTTGATGACGCTCTTGCACTTCTCGGCATCCTGCACGACCTCGGAGACGTTGTTCTTATCAAGCGAAGTGATAACGTTGAGAACAAACTCGGTGGCAGCTCCAGCAGGGTCGGCTTTGCACTGTACAAATGACACGGAGTCAATTGCAGCACGGACGCGTTCGGCAATATCGCTCGGCGTGGCCCCTAGACGGGTGTCGAACCACTCCTGAACGTTGGCGTCAGTTGCATCCTCGATGGTGGTCGCACCGGGGATTTCTTGAACGATGCAGAGCGACTGCAGTAACTCGGGCTTGAAACATTGACGAATCGAAGCCGGCGTGAGCTGTTCGTTCGGCGGACGGGTGTTGTTGACATCGGCGATCTTCTCCTTGTAAGCGGCATAGTCGGTCTCGAACTTGATCATCATGGGCTGAGTGACGCTGTCGAGAGTAGGAGCGACAATGGTAGAGACAACACCGTAGGACGACATTTTCAATTTTCCGGATACACACACACGCAATCCGAATCTTCGTTACTCTTCGCGATAGAGTACGCAAAGCGCTTTGTTGGGATTGTGTGGAATGCGTGCGACGGCGGAAAAAAGAAAAAAGGACAAGGAAAAAGTAGAACAGAGAAAGGAGGAAACGAGAAAGGCGTGCAGTTCGTTTTCGCGCGCGGGCAAAGCGATGGGCACAACTCCTTGGCGGAGTTACCTGCGTGCCCCCATCAGACTGTAGGCCAGTCGTCTGGGATTCTTTATTCAGCTAAGCTGCTAATCCTCCACTACAGTACGGAACGTAGTGTGTGGTGATGGGGGATATTGCATATTGCAAAGTGATGGACGCAGGCGATCCGGAGCGCGATATCTCGCGGTCGCTTAGCCAATCATCGGGTAGATTCCTATGGCAGTTTGTCTAGTCGCGAGATGGTGGCGGTTGTTCGCAAAATTGTGACGCAAACAAATTGCAGGTCGCGCGGACCAGTTCTCAGGGTCGCGCGACGCCGTACTTGCAAATACAGTACAGCCCATTTGCGCCATAGTACAGGGTCGCGCGATCCCGTACTTGCACATACAGCCCATTTGGCGCCGTATTACAACAGATTGCGCGTACGCCATGAAACGAGTGAACGCTGCCGTCGAGAGTTGTTGGCCGCGTCGGTTGCTGGCCTCGTGGCGTCGCTTTGCAGCGACTATGTCGGCGGAGAGCGCAGTAGTTGTAGAAGGGACTATGGGATTGCCCCTTGCTCTTGTTTGCAAATTCTCTAAACGAGATTTAGCGGCTCGTGTCAACGACACTACTATTATTCTTCCCAGTCTGCTGGGCGCTGGAACATGCGTGCTCGGTGATACAAGGGTCAGCGTTAACGAGCTAATGAGTCAAGTTGACGAGACCAGAAGGGCTTGTACCAGCGGGAGCGTGATTGGGAAAACCCATTCCACGGGTAGAGAAGCCAGTCCTGAAACCACTTGAAACCAAGAAGGTCAAAACTGTCAGTGGCGTTCGTGAGAGATCGTCGGATGACGTGAGCTGTGGCGTCATAAAATTCTCGTGCGTACTGACGGTTTGGGCGTGAGTGAGGGTTTTTAGGCGAGACAACGGGGGACGTGTGATCTGAGCAAGGTGGATCAGCATGTTGAAGAGGACTGGGTGGAAGGCCCTATGGCTAGACCGAGGAAATATCTGTCCACAGAGAGGAAATAGATGGAGAGAGGAAGACAACAAGTCATCAGCACCACTAGTTTCAAGTCGGAGTGGCGCCCTTGCTCGGTTAAAGAGGTTGTAAAAACAAGTAACTTACAACTTCTTTTTCCAGGCAAGAGCACCTCTCCGCATTGGATTTTCTACCAGTTGGTCAGCATAGTTCGCCGCGACGACAGTGTGCACGGGCGGACGTGGAGACCAGGGCGAAGAGGTGCGGAGGGGCGTCTGTGCGGTGTATACGCCAGACGCGTGAGAAGCGGGTGGAGGGGACACGACCGAGACGAAACGCAGAGCTCGGGGAAGGTGGCCGGGGAAGGAGGGCTTGAGGGATGGGGGTGACCACGTAGGCGAGGAGTTGCATGAGGCACAACATGCCGGGAAAGGCCCAACCGAACAACAGGGTAAGGTGTGAGAGCTGCAAGGGGGTCTGGGTGGTTGCGCGAGACGTGTTAGTGGCCTTAGACGGCTCTGGCGGCCGTTGATTGGCGAAGATGGCGGGCAGAGAAGTTCCAGTGCGGGGACGAGGGCAGGCGCGGGCCGTGAGACCCATGAACAGCTCCGGGAAAACACACTTGTAGTGGTGGTGGCACCAGTACAATAGGAATGCCACCAGGTTGGTGGCATGGCTAGTTCCCAGCGGGCCAGTCGTGGTCGCTGTGGTGTTGGTGCCGCCAATACCACAGCGACCACGACAAGCCCGACGACCGCGACTGCCACCGGAGGCGACCGACGCACACCAGAATTCCTTGGATGGCTTTTAGAAGCCGCGGATAGTGCAAGACCAGTCACTGAAGTGCGAACGCCTATTCCGGGGTCGCCGCCTCCCGAAAAGGCGTTTATCAGCATGAGAAGCTGTTACATGACTTGTAGAATGGCTTCTACAACCCATACAAGAACTTCTCATGTTTCCAGAGGTGGGGTTTCTTCTTCAACACCTTCTCGCAGCCCTCTCATTTATAGGGTGCACGTTTGCGTGCACCATCGCATTGTGGCGACCGAGTCCATCGCTATACGAGAAACGCTTTGTGGCGCACAGGCGTGCATATGCGTCGAAACGGGCATCTAGAAATGGCTCGCGGATTGTGAACGCTCGCATCGCCACGCGCCCATGCGACACCCAGGCGCGCATATGCACCGACGTGCATATGCGCCTCGCAAGGAGACGGCGCACCAAGCCCTGCGATCCTCCACACGTACATCGGCATCTGCCCATCACTACCTCGGGGCTCCGTGCGCGCATGTGACACCCCGGCGCGGCTGCACTCCTGTTGAAACGCTGCGCGCGTACAGCGGCTGCTCTGTGCCGCGCTCCACGACAGTACGGCCGTTGCTACGTACTGCGCTCCATGTACGGAGGCTGAAGTGCAATGCGCTCCGTAAGTGCATGTACAGCGGCAGCACCTAGTGCGCTTCGCTCGCGCCACGGCCGTACTGTACTGCGATCAGCCTGTGTGGAAGGCGCTTGATGATCAGCGCTGCGTTACGCGGATGTAATACGCGCGACAAACTCTCGCCCTCTCGCCCTCGAGAACACATGCGATTGTGCGCGCATACTAATCCGCGCTAGTCGCGTTTGCCATGCTCCACACGCCCGGCTTTCTGCCCGCGCGGACCTCAGCTTTGTAGGACCTCCGCTTTGTAGTCATTGCGGCGCTGCGATGGTCCCCATCCGTCGAGGGGCTACTATACAGTAGATTTTTCCACAGAGGCCCCTCTTTCCAGTCAGGACTGCGTCGCGTCGGCGCCTCGCGAATATATCCTAGCTGCACACTGACTTCGCACGCGTACTTCCTTGCTGGAACTTGGTGAGCACACCGACTGTGCGGGTCCCTTCCCGACTAAGAACGAACGTCGGGTGCCTGTATAGTACGGAGAGGCACACCCGCTAAGTTGTAGACTATAAATGGAGGCTCCTTTCACTCCTGTCCGGAAGAAAGCAGTGATCAACCGGCTACCTTTCCTTCGCTGCGACGAGAACGTGAACTCGAAGACGTGACTACCGCTCTACAACGCTGTCCATCATGCCTGCTCTCCCTCTCTTTTCATTCATCTTCCGCCTCCTCTCTCCGACCCCGGATGCGTCACAAGAGAGGGAACGGAAATATTGCAAAGTCAGAATGAAAGGTGAAGATGAAGATTGTGCAAGTGAGTGGTCACGATGAGAAATGTACCAATCTCTGGGAACTTCTTCTTGCAGAAATGACAGCTGTGTGGTTGCTTCTTTTCATGAATCTTGTAATGATCATTGCAGGATTCATGAAAAGAAGAAGCAGCCACATCTGCTAGAAGAAGTTACGATAGAAGGGTACATGTCTCATCGTTTCACTGACTCGTATTCAGTAGGGAACGGAAACGAGTATGTCCGACTGTCGGGGAGCGCGTAATACTTCAAGATGAATGTACTTCGCTTTAAAGCATAGCATACTCATCTTCAAGTCCGCCATGTGTTGAAAGCCAGAAAAGAGACACTCCGTACGCTCCGTACGCTCCGTTCTCTGACATACAGCCAGGCAATAAATTAGATGCTCCAACTGCCTCTGTAACGTGGTTGATTCACTCCGAGCTACATGACAACCGCATATTCACGCCCATCCGCGGCGTTTGCAGTACCACACTCGACGTATTGGAGCATTCGTAGCCTTTCTTCTACGCGCACATCCACTCTCATCACAGTCTACTGTTCCCTACAGGCTATCGGATAATTGGGACACGTCGTTTGCTGAATCACGAAGAGCGTTGTATTCTAGACTATCGCGGTGCAGAATTGCTTTCTACGCAGAGATGCCCTTGCTGAACTCAAGCCGGTAGATGGTTTATCCCCTGCTATTGACCTTTCTGGCCTTCCATTCATCCCATGTACCCTCGCAATGTCTCATACCATGATCTCCCCCTCTCCCCCTCCCTTTAAGATCAATGAATAAAAGTGTATCATCACAGTCTTTCTGATTGCCAACAATCAGTCACGACTTGTTCTCTTCGCCATAAATGCCCTCGACCCTTTGAAGATATCATTCTCTTCTACTACATCAGAACAAGTTTCCGTCATCCCACCTCTTCTTGACAGGGAGCTGGTATGCACCACTTGGGCCGCAGAGACCTCTCGAAATACCAGTCCTTCACGGTATCAGTTCAGTGAAAAGCCCCCCATCTACAGAAGTCTATGCTCGGCCCAGATAAGCAGTGTCTCAGAATGTGAGCTACAGATCCCTCTGGGCCCAAGCAAAGTTCATTCCATCATTCATCGTGGTATTCATGGACTGCTCTGCACGTTGGGCAGTACCTGCAGCATTCCATGAGACAGAGGGTAGAGCTTTCGCAGATTTGGGGCTGACCAAGAAGCCGACTTAAGCGGGGGTGGGCGGATGGAATAGGGTGCGATGGATGTATACGTTCAGGCGCCGGGGGCGGTTCAGAGAGAGGTCAGTATACCAAGATACAGGCCATTCGAATTATGCGTTGGCTTTAGGGAACGGGTGGTTGAGCTTAACGCAGCAAATCGCGTAGCAGGTTGTGGTGCGGCGGGCTGCCCTATCGCAGAGCAGGATGGCGAGCCGGGTGGCGGGTTGGGGGGGTGGCGGTGGGTGGCGGGCGTGGCGGGCGTACCAACTTAAGTTGAATATCAATGCAACATTACTACACTCTTGGCTGCATTAGGGTTACTATATCGAGAAGAAAATATGTCTGCGAAGTAGCAATGGATGGAAGAGAGCACCCCTTGTGTAGGTAGCGGCGACAGCGAGAATATCCATAGCCGTATGTAGAAGTCATGGGCTGATGGCCGCGCGTGTAGTGAGTTGCAGGGCCGGGTGCTACGTGTGCTTGCATACCCGCAAATGCGCGCGTATGTGTCTCACAGCTATCCGATACGACGTGTCGGGTATCTTACTGCACGGGCCATGCAACATGAAAAGCTAAACGCCAGCCTTGCTTCGTGATCGAGTTGACCATCACGGCCATGCTTTTGGAGGTAGACGGTGACGTGAACGTTGTATGACGCTACTGAATAACTCGATCGCACCTCCGGCTCGAACTCCTCAGGACGGAGCCGAAATGGAACTGAAGTTGACTGACATGAATCGGGCAGATATTCCAACCCATGCTAGTGCGACCTCCTCGCAATCCTCTCTCCAACTGGGCCATCTCAGCTTCGGCACTGCATCAGTGCTTCATGGACCCTTTAGCCCATGCATGGTCCCGTAACAGTACCCCCCGCAAACCTACCTTTCCTGCCATCTTCTCCTTTACCGCCCCGCTGCAGGCCCAGCTGGTGGTGTTATTCGTGCTTCGTGCAGTATTGACCTCCCCGTTGCCGTTGTGTTCTGTGCGGGCCTTTTCTGTATCCTCGCCGCTATTTAAGGGCGCAAATCCGTACCGGTAGCAACCACCGCCAAACCTCAGCAGCCTTTCTCCCACCCTTCTCAAACCCAAGATCCCCCTTCACCGAAGACACACGAGAAAAACACCTCGACAATGTCCACCTCGGCCTTCTTCCTACTCGCCCTAGTGGTGCTGGTCACCCTGTCGATGTCGTCGGCGGCCATGGTCGATGAACTCGAGTCGGCTACCCACCAGCGCTGGGGTCGCCCGAGGCGCCCCCGCGTATGCTGGAGGCCTACGCCATGCAGATATGGCCGCAACGCATTCTGGCGCGTGAGGCGTGCCTGCCGTTTTCGTCGAGGCTGCCGTGTCCGCAGATGCCCCGGACGTGGGTGGAGGTGTGGAGGCAGAGGCATGCCGCCCACTACCGCGCCGCCCGCCACGACGACGACCATGATGAGGACCACGACGACCTACGCCACCACCACCTCCACCACGCCTACCACCACCACCGAGACCACCACCACCACCACCACCACCACCACCGCCACCGCACCGTAGAGCTCTGTCATTACGGATGTCGCGACGTGTAAATGTCGGGGAGAGCAACTGTCGACTATATCACCCATCCC
>JAULBV010002230.1:0-10370 GCA_032358295.1 Pterothamnion heteromorphum | reverse complement strand
GAAGCCGAAGTGGAACTCATTCCCTCGTGGCCGTTGGCTCTGGCCATTGTTCGGTGCCGGATGGTTGTAGTAGTTGGATTGGGCATGAGGTGGTTGCGGCGGCGGAGGATGATCAGCGCTTGGGTAGCCACCATACGAACTTCGTCTCCTTCAAGGCGGACCAAAGATGTGACTGTTTTCTGGGGTTTAGCTGTGACCAACAGAGTAGCCAACGTGATGACCGCCTCGAAAGCCATCGCGAGAACTCCCACGGTACGAGTTGCTAAGCCAATGCCCTCTTCCGCGACCACGCCCACGGCTTCCTCGGAAGGAACCTCGACCACGACCACCGCGAGCTGTTTGTTGATACTTTCGATACCAGCTATCGATTGCGTAGTGAACGTGGCCACGACAAGACCAGCAGGTATTGTTACTCTTGTCGATTTCGTGTCGAGGATCGCTGTGATTGTCCAAGCCTGCAGCGAAAGCGGATGTCGATGACCTCGCCGGTTGTTCCGGGTGAGATTGAATTTTCTTTCACCGAGAGAGCTACCTCTCGATGTTCGCAATAAGAACGTCGAAGGCCATGTCGTTTCTCTCGGCCGTCATGGCCATGGAACTAAAGGGATCCGCGACAAAGTTAGCATTTATATGCCTGGTTTGTCCTCGTCACTAACGAGCGAACCCAGTGAGGCGAGTTTCCAGATGGTCTCGTGGAACTTGTTGATGTGCTTAGGCCAGTCGCCGTTGTCAACAAACGAAAGGCGCTCATGTTCCTGTTCGATTTTGATGACGTCGGTAAAAGGGAAAGTCCAGGAATGGTCCAGGAATGGTCCAGAACTCCAGGCCTGAAAGGCCCAGGAAGTCCCGGTATACTGACTACCTGTGGGAAAATTCCTGGAGTTTCCTGGGGGCCTGGAACAGGAATCCTAGAATCGGGCCTGGACTGGTTGCCAGGAAATTGTCCGCGTGGCCGGGGACATCCCCAGGAAACCTTGGCCCAGGCCTCCGAGAATAGCCCAGGATATTTCCGTCTGGTCCTCGTACAATAGCCCAGGAATTGTTCCGGGATATCACCCACCAATACCTGGAAAATAACCCAGGATATATTCCAGGAAGCATCCAGTGAAACCCGCAAAAAATACCAGGAAAACATTGAGGAATTCCTGGGAAAATATTGGATTTATTTCCAAGTCGAATGCCAGGAAACCTGGGGTATTTTATTGGAAATTCTGCCAGGAACCCACGGAAGTATCCTGGAGGGAGGTACCCCAGATTACTCAGGCAACATTCCAGGATACCGGGGCAAATTTCCTAGACACGTGTCTAGTACCTGCCCCGGAATTTCTGGTTGCCCGGCTAATAATAACCGTGTCATGGGGCAGGCCACACGGGCCGCCATTCCACGGCTCCCGCTCCCGGTCGTGCGCTGTCCGCGTTTCGATTGTGCCCGTGCCGCTGCACAATCGCGCACCTGATCGCGCACCGCAGTTCCGGACTGGAACCACGGCGGAACACAGCAGACCTATGTGCAACCCGCTACCCACGTCCGCATACGCCTCGTCTCAGCCTGATTCTCAGCCTTGCTCAACCGTCTCCCGCCCATCCCAGTCCACCTCCGCATCACGTGTCCGATCCCCGACCTTCTGTGCCTCGCACATTCAGTTCCGCAGTGACGCCACCGCTGAACACAGCATCCGCAGAGCGTTTCGCTCTCACCCCCATTCGCCGTCTGCGCTAACAGCACGTGACACGATTCCTTCCTTGACTTGCCCAGACCGTACCTCAGCTGCCTTCCCCCTTCCCAATCTCCCGCGCACATGGCCGATCGCCGGACTTCTCTTGACTTCCGCAGTGGCACCACCGCGGAGTACGCCATCCCCTGTGTCTTCCACCTTCCCTCTCGCTCACACACCTTTCCCTTCTCGACTTGACCAGACCTCGCGCCCACCTCCTGCACATGCAACATCACCCCCGCACAAGGCTGATCGTCATTGCACGCTGCCTTGCCGCTCGAATGGCGCTGCCTTGATTTCCTCAGTGACACCATGTCGGAACACTCCACAAAACCCAGCCTCATCTCAATCCTCCAGCTCCCTGCTTGTGATCACACAAGCATCTTCTTCACCTGATCCTGATCTGCTCCATGTACCTATTTGCGCTCTTCGGACCTAAGCAATCATGTCAGTGCAATGTTAGTTCGCGTCGCGCTGCGCACATACCAATATCCGCCATGGGTCTACTTCGGAACACAGGCCTCCGTCGGCTCGTGTTGCGCGATCTCGCCTCACCCTACCTGAATCGCTCGTAGCGATCTGTTGCGGCCCGCAACACTTCATCACCTATACCCGGCAGCGCGATAACGGCTATCAGATCCGTCCACTTGATGCAACACGACTGCCGAATCAGTATCGTGGACGGAGATCGCGCTTGGCTCCCGATCATTTCCACGCATCTGCCCACGCCACCAACGGATCGGATCGAGCGCGGTGGTCCTCCTTGGACGACGAACTTATCGGGGACGGAATGGATCGCGGCGAAGTAGTTTTGAGGCCATGCTTGGTCCATCTGAAACGCGGGGCCCGAGATGTTGAAGAGAACGCAGCGCGTCTTGGCGAACGCTTCCACCGGCCCGGTTCCACAGCGACGACAAGCTCGGGATTTTTGGTCGCGATCCGCCTCAACGCGAACGCCCAGACCTGTTCGGCCGTCGTACAGTTCATGGGCATGGCCATGACCGCGTAACGCGATCGACATGGCCGCGGCCAAAGACGCGCCCGTGCAGAATCTCTGCGATCGTATTGGCCCTGCTCGTGCTCTGATGGGACGCCGCGGCGTGGCCGACAGGAACCGCCGGCGCGCAGGCGGTGCCTGTTAGCCATTCCCCTTATGGCCCAAATGGACATTCTCCATTTCCAAAGCGCACGTCCGAGACGCGTGAATGCGTGTGGTACCGATACGTGTCGGTACAACTCACCAGACGATCCCGCGGGACACCGTCAGCAAGGCATACTGTACCTCCACTGTACGGGCCATGTGTACAGTGTCACGACGAGAACTCCACGGATCCCGGCTCCACCCAATGAAAATAAACGTTGCGCGGAAAATTGAATTGTTTTGGTTGCTCAGAATACAGCACGGGAGATTTGCACCGCTGCATGTTGGGCATCACATGCAATGTAGAGTTTCGTACTGCACAACATCTGTTCGGACAATGCCGCCTTTCAATAAAATATAACAATGACGTCCCAACTTCCACGTTGACCGCCCCTGCGCGTCCCAAATACGCTTACAGTACGTAACGTACTTTGAACAATGCGCTTCTGCGTATCCTGAGGCCTTCTACCACCTACAGTCACTGTTCGGAGGAGCTAAATAGAATTCCTCGTCGTGCTTCAAGGGCAAGGTATCTTACTTTGTACGTCAATAAAAGTCCAGGAATGCTCCCAGGTGGTCCAGGAATGGAAACCTCCTGGAAAGGACCTCCATATTGTAGAAAAAAGGTCCAGGAATTTATTACACCCTGGAAACTGTAAAGATCGAGGACTTGTGAAGAAATTTCTGGAGTCCTGGAATCCTCAGGAGTACTTCCGCACAATTCTTGGATCGCCTGGAACCATTTCTTGCGGCCTGCAAAACCAAGGCTTCCTGTCGGTTCTTCCACGCAAGGCGTTCGACGCAAACGTAGGATTCCAAGGTTTGTGTGGTGCACTCCCCTATGGTGTGATTCGTGTATTTCGGACTCGAGTCGGTGTTGTGGGTCTGGTTATTCTTTGATACTTGCTTATCTTTTCAAACCGCTCGCATCGTGAGTTTTACTTGCTACTTATAACCTTCGTAGTGCTAGTCACTGGGTAAAACAGAATGCAAACTCTCCGCTCACCTACCCGAACACTCTCCACAAAATACTAACAGCACAATGCAATTATAAAAGGATAAGTGCAATGCTGCGTGTGTACACGCAGCATTGCACTCGCAGAGGTTATACGTTGTACGACCACTGTGTTCCGCACTGGCGCCACCGCGGAAGAAAAGACATTTGCATCGAACAATCTCATTGGCCGAGAAAAACAACAACGTCTCCTTTCCCAATCACGAAGATTTGCATGTCAATCCGATTGGCTAGTTCGACAATTCCGTTGAAAGCTTTGATACAGGAAACCTGAGGAAACCTGGGAAATTCTCAGAGGCGCTTCTCGAAGAATAATAAACGCAAGCTTTCTATTGGGCGGAAAGTTGGGATCCTAGTTTAATGGGTATATGAGAGGGTTGGCGGAGTTTGGAGTGGATTCGAGGTCGGGTAGGGGTTGAACAAAATATTCAAACTTGTGGGGGCTTGAAGCCCCCACAAGTTTGAATATTTTGAAAGATGACGATGTGAGTTCTATGGGTTCCTATGAGGTGTTTTGAAAGTTCTTTAGAGCAATGTTCTCAGTGAAGTAAGGGCTTGTGGGCTACGTTTTCAAAAGTTGAATTGCGGTTACTTTTTGTCGCGATTACGAGAACGGGCCAGGAGAGGTGCTACACTGCATGGTAAATGCTCAATATTTCGATGGTTCACACCGTTGAAATTATCTGTACGGTACAGTCATATGAGCCTCCAACAACCGTTAGGCGTGTTGCGGTACATTGACCGCTAAACGTCTATTCGCCTAACGGTACCGTACCGTCATTCGTTCCCTACCGTACCGTTGTTTGGTCATGCTTTCATTTTACCGTACCGTCATTCAAGGCACTGAATGACGGTTTCGAGAACTAAATTTGTCGGTACCGTATCATCACCCGTACTATAGCGTACCGCCGTTCCATAACGATTACCTGTACCGTACCGTTGTTCGTACATGCCGAACAATTGGAATGTAGTTCCATATAACTGTCCGGTACAATCCGGGTTTACGTTACGGTAGACCCTTTCGGATGGTACTGTACCGTCGAAAGAGACACCGCTATATTACACATGAGACGGTACGGTACGATACCGTTTGAACCTTCGCAAAGCCCCGTTTAACGATACCGTATCGTTATGTTTGCTATAACTTAGTTCTCAAATACGCCGGTACGATACCGTCATTTTAGATACGGTACTGCTGCTCACCCATCCATATGACGGTACGGTACCGTTCTTTCGGCTGAATGTATACTACAAATTCCATCATAACGGTCGTACCGTATCCTCACGAATGATGCGACGATGGCTCCCGTTTAACGTTTCGGAAGCATCTAATTTTTATCATAAGGTATGGTCGGGAATGACGGTACGGTACAGTCAAGTTTATCGGTTCGGTATCGTTCCATGAGTTGACCATTTAATGGTACGGTAGGTGCCGGAATGATGGTACGGAATGGGTAAGTTTAACGGTACGGTATAGTAGGAAAAGGCATAAGTTCAAGACAAAAATAACTGTACGGTACCGTACGTTTGATGCTTCGGTATAGGAAATTGTGAACGTACGGTACAGTTACAAGCTATGCTTCGATGCATATGACGTAACCGTACGGTATCGTCATTCTTCGTTGTGAATGAACCGATCTGGCATGACCACAATCCATTAAACCACGGTACGGGACCGTCATTTTTAATTGTACTGCATCGTTTCTTTCTACTTGGTGCAAGTATGATATCATCGTTCCTATCCCATGTGTGGAGGATAACCAGACCTCCTATTCAGTACAATGAACTCTCCGCCGTCCGCTGGTGATTTGCTATGCTGTATCCTGTTGTTCGTCGCGGATGCCTTACAACTCGCATCACAGACATGCACCAACCCAACCCGTCGCACCCCTTCCCCCAATCTGAGCAGCTTCAAGCTTCCTTGTATGGCGAAGAACGTACCACGTTGTTCCATTTCTTTGCAGGCGGCCCCTACATGATCGGAGTGCACGTTCAGAATTGCGAAAATGATGAAGATGCGGTGTGCACTGCGTCCGGCCGGATCTTGACGAAGAATGGAATCATTCGAGGAGGACGATCCAATTATTGCTGACAATCCGTCTTTTTGCCTGATGACGTTGTACCCAACCGATCTCGTTTTCCGGCCGGAATTGTCCGTACCGCGGAAGACCGCTCTTTCGTAGATGGTTACATATCCGTCTGCGGTCCACTTCCTTGCAATCCGTACTCTGCAGAGAGGGTGCGAACTGCGTCATGAACATGATCAACCCAGGCACTGACTGGCTGAATACCTACACCGTCCCATCTGAAGTGCTTCCGATTAGAGACGAATGAAAAGGTACAATCCCGCATCTGGGAGAGGACTGGTTCTTCGAATAATGGTTCCAGAATGCTGCGGAACTCCTCCAGTAGCATGGCGACTTCCACGTCCGATCCGTCAAGTTGCAGTGCGGCCGCACCCAAGAACAGACGACGCAATCCCAGTTCGCAACGAGAACGTTCCTTGCCCGTGCTGGTCTTCCAGCATGAGAACAGCTCGTATGCTCTACAAATCCAATCCCTACCGACAGCCCTCTCCATTCCTGTAATACGGTAGTCTGCATGGGTGTTCCGTTCGAGCCAGTCCTTGAATCGCCTGTGTACCATCTCCATTACCATTTCAGAACAATTCCGAGCGTGACCGAATAATGGTATCGTATGCACGCATAGTTCCAGCAGGCGATGGCTGTTCGGTTTGTCCAATATGCGACCGCGGCTCCCATTCGTCCGAACATATGCGTCCGCTGCTCGTAGATACGCTTTTGCCTTCCCGGCGAGATCGCTCTCATACTACACTCGGTTCGTACTTTGAAATCTGTCAACTGCAGGTTTTCCGTCCACGCATGTTCGAGGCCAGAAGTATACTGCTTAGATCACGTCCTGCAACAAGCCCGGTAGTAAGAAAGTATCATCGTCAGTTGAAGTATGCAACAATCAAAACAATGCGGCCGCGAACAAGTTGGTAGAGAACAACTGGGACATGGTAAAGCTCTGGAGCCCACTGTAAGATCCACTCTTTTCCCAGCGTAGAATGTTCGATTGAGAAGGCATACCATTCCTTGCACACGTATCCAGTAAAGCGATCTCCATTTTTCTCCGAGCACTGTCCGATGACAGATTTTCGAAGCACAACCCGAGCACGTTCTTGATCAACCCAGTGAGTAAATGGTCAGGGACGGCTGGAGCACTGAGACATGACTCGAAACATACAGGCGAAACAAAGCGTCCATTGACGTCCCGTGCCCGGTGCGGCCGCATTCGACGAATTTGGTTCGACAAATACACCAATGGTAGTGCGGCCGCAGATTCATTGTTCGATGTTTTCATACCGAACTTCTTCCGTTCCTGTTCACTCATTGCGCAGTCTCGGATAATCCGCATCCTCTCATCCGTGCGCATGAACGACAGTCGTCTGGAATGTATGTCAGTAGTGTACATGGTTTCGGATCGATTGGATCACTTCCTCCTCGTCATCGTGCAAAGCGGGCAGAATGCTGTGGCAGTATGACCCATCACGTCCGTTTGCCGCTGCGACTGCGGGATAATCACCGAAGAAGGCGATCGGGTCCATGAAAATCGTCAGCTTGTTTCCGTCCGGATCTACACCTTGCACTCCGTGCACGGCACCTTTAACCATGTCATCTACGATAATGCGAAGAGCATCGTTGATTGATTGCCCATTTGGAGTGAGTTTCAACACTCTGGCCGCTGTAGACGACCTCCGTTGTTCCTGCGACAAGCCGAGAGGCACATATAACACCCACCGACGCACCTTGTGTCGGACATTGACTTCACCTGCTTGAATCCATCCGCGTATAAGGCGAACCGGTACACGACATATCTTGACCCGTCACTCATCCGGCCGGAATTAGTACTTGCTCTCCCTTCCCGAGTAGTGCCATCTCTCTTATCTGTTGGGCTTCCATCCCATCCGGTAGCGCAGACACTGCACATGTAGTCAATACACGTAGTGCACTCGAGTTCTGATCATTGGCGCGGCCAACGCCGACCTCAAGCAATGGAGTCTCCACCCATGCAACGTACTCCGTCGATGCACCTGTACCTTGCAAACCGAACGAACTGATCATGACGCAAACGACCCCATGCGTATCGGCGTCAACATTCGGCCGAAGTATTGTACACACATCCCCGCACTTATTCTCAGGAGTGAATGTGTTCGTGCGTTTCGACCTTCATGTGATGCTGCAATTGCCCGAAAAGTCACTGTTGTGTGCCTTACTTTGCGTAAGCAGTTCATGACGACCTGCTCTACAGGAGTTGCTTTCCATGTCGACGACGGTGCAGATACGGATGTAGTACGATTAGATGTCACATACCACATCGGGCCAACACGGGCCTTGACATCATAAGTGTGAATCCCATTCCCGGCTGTGAACGGCCAACCCATATCCATGACGTTCTTCATCTCAGGGGATAACTGTCGCACATGCACAGAAATTCTCACGTGATCCCCATTCCTGCATCGCACAACAGCGTCCTTACATCCGGCCGGAAAGAAAAGCTGCGTTCCTAGTGCCCGCTCACGCGAGACCACGATAGGGGCGTTCGCAATGCTCAAGAAGTCCGGTGAATCCATGTCTTCGTTCTCAAATATATCTCGAAACACGTGAACGGTTGCGACGTCCAGTTTCGCCCATTCAGTTGGTCGCACGAGACATATTGAAGTGTGCGCGTGTTCGTTCCTCGCTGCCCCTTCATTCATCCCTGTACTCCTCACGCGACCGACATCCGACATGTTCAAAACATGTGCTCGAGGCATGCAGAAATCCCTCATATACTTCCAGACCTTTCCGCGAAGCGTTTTGTAAGTTGATATGCGAGTGCACGGATCGCCTCTTCCAATTGTGGCCGCAAAAACAGAGTACTGCGCGGCTGTGAAGCGAACGTTGCCGATCATGGACAGAAAGCCCAACAAGGTACCCCATCGCAAGTGGATCCTCATGCAACGGCGCATGCCCTCAACAACACGACGATCTCCGGCCAGATTACCACCAGCCACTGACGATCCAGTACTTCTGCACTCCTCCGGTTCGCTGTCCTCCGCGTGTGCTTCGTCGTCAATGCACTCGGAAATCCCAGAACAATCGACGAATGGGGACCCTTCTCCAACTTGCGGAGCATCCACGGCGTCAACATATATAGCTTCACATGGTTCTGCACCGCTTGGATCTTCATCGCACGCGTCGACATCTTCAGCCTCATTTCCCACCAGTGACGACTCCATCACGTTTCTCGTAGCCTGCGCGTTCGAAGCTGTCGCTGTCCGGATAGTCGTTTGCACTTCTTCACACTGTTCGGCCGAATTTGATGGTACGGTCTTCGCGACATTGTGTCTTCCATCGAAGTTGCTGAAGCTCGTAAATCGGTAGAACTTTCGTCTGCTGTCTGGACGCGTTCCAGTAGACACCTCGGCAACAGATCTCCTTCTCTTAGGTCCCATGATGATTGCCGGTCGATGCCAGTCACAGGACTGCAGTGTGAGAATAAACGGTCGTCCGGCGTACTCGGCTGTCCGTGGCACGTCGTGTGCGGTCACAAACAATTTGAAGCAGAACGGCGGCCGCAAATGCTGAGGGTGCCTTTGTGTTCGGTCGCAACCAATTTGACGCAGAAGGGCGGCCGCGAATGCTGAGCGTGAATCACAGGATGAGGAATGGACGCGGATGGCATGCACGGTGCGACTTGGGCCGATATGGCGGGTTCAGCAGCTGCAGCGACCGTTCCTGACGAAAGGTTGGATGCGATAACGACGTGGTTAGGGGTCGGGACGTGGACGTGATGGACGCGCGGGTGAATTTCGGAATTGAGAAGTGTTGCGAGTCCGCGTAAAAGTACGTCATAAATTCTACGCCATTTCACCGTAGAAAAAATTGGGGACTATCACCTCTACGTATCCGCGATGCCGCCAGCTGATATCGCACGGGTCCTCCTGTGTCGGGTCACCCGAGCGCTTCGGATTTATGAACACAGCGGCCGTATTGATCTTGGGAGGCGGGAGTAGGGGGCACAGGCGTAACGCAGTTGCGTATATTGGCTACAGAGCCAGTCTCGACAACGCCCACGTGCCAATGCTCACGGTCAACCATCTTCGTGGCGAGTTGAAGTCGTAGTTGTTCTCAGCCGAATACCTGAAGAACATATGCTGTGCTCCCATCTCTGTCGAACTGCACGTCTTCTGTCCCAACGCGAAGTATCGCACGGGCCGTCGCGGTTCGCGAAAGTGCGGCCGCATTACTTAGTGCAGCGAGCTTGATTGAGTGCGGTGATGTATGGACCAGGGTTGGTATATGTCTGTCTGGATGGCTTATTGGTGGCAATGCGGGGACGAAGCGCGGCGGGGGACGTCGTGTTGGTCGTTGCGGGTATTGCTGTGCCTGTACGGCGACGTCGGTACTGTCGCTATGTGAATGTACGACGGGGCTGCGTGTCGGACGTCAGC
>JAULBV010002229.1:0-37446 GCA_032358295.1 Pterothamnion heteromorphum | reverse complement strand
TTTGATTGCCTCGCTTAATGCCTCTGCTTGGGTTTTACCACTTGCGACCGCTGATCTTTCACCGATTGTAACCCTTGCTAGATACCACGTTAATGTTGGGTGTTCTTGGCGTGTAATGACACATGATATTAGTTTATTATTCATATAGATGTATTAGGTTGCGATTACGCAAACATTGCACACGCTAGTATTAAGGCAACCACGAACAGTACGAACACGATGACACCTTTTATTACTTCTTTGTGGCTCTCTTTATATCCCACTGTATAACCTACTTTGTAACTGTCACTAATTGCTTTGCTTATATCTTGTCTTGTGTAGTCCATATTATTATTGCTATTTATTGTCTTTATAATTGATATATATAATGTTACATAAAATGTAATACATATCTATATAGATACAATAACATAGTTATATGAAAAGTTATCCCCATATTGTCAATAGGACACAGAATAAAAAGTATGTCAAAAATACTCTTATTGTACCATGTGAGGATTGTATCTATTATTGACAAAGAGTATATATGTAGTATGGGATAAATTAGTGGATGTATTACATATGTGTGATAAATGGGGGAGAAATGAAATAGCGTAAGATGTTGTATTCTAAATGCGAATCATTTGCATTTAGAAAGTTAGATGTCCTTTATAATGTCCTTTAGAGTTGTGATATGTCCTTTATGATGTCCGATATGCACCTATGTTATGCCATATGTACCCTGTAGATCGTGTTATGCGTGTTATGCACCCTTTTCTCTCTGTTGTTTCCCATCCCCTAATACAGGGAACTGGGACACTTGACATCATACATTATGTGTGTTGTAATGCGTAGAATGTACGCTTTACCTCTAGGTGTCAAACAACCCTTATAGAATAAGGACTTTTTACATGTCGCACAATATACATTATGCGACCTTGTACAAAATGACAGGCACTTTTCTTTTGGGTGGGGGGTGGGGGGTGTCCGCCTTTGTGTATTGCGTCAGTGAGTGTTAAAACCACCCTCTGTCAACGAGGACTTTTTTTAATAGCTTTGTATTACAATATTATTAAATACAACACATTTGACTTCCTGTCAAAAGTAGTGTATAATAGGAAAACAATTTAAAGAAACAGCCAGCGTTAAGGAAAATCTGGTGTAACAACATAGCCTTAATAAAAACTTTTAGTCGTGATTGAGCAGTAGTGGCTAAGAACAAACTATTACTAAGGAGCAAATGCGAAAGCTAGGAAAATGGTACCGAGGTCACGCCACCTAGCCGTCTGATTTGTTCCGTAGTAGTAACATGCAGACAGGTACTTTAAGAGGGGTACGCTGTAGTGGATGTAGTTTCTTTAATACATACAGAGAGATTCTAGGGAATGTAGTGAGGATCTAAGGTGCCGCTGGAGCTATTCAGAGGGTAGTGACCTGCCCTACCTATTACTCTCTTCTCTTGACATACTCTGATGTATGTGTTATAGTATCTTCATGATAATAGGAGATATACATAATGAAGAAGAAGTCTTTTCTTTATTGAATCCTCAACAAAAGATGTGTTGGGATGCATACACTAACCCGAAGTCTGTTACTTTTGGGAATGGGAAACAGAGTGCAATACGTGCTGGATTTACAGAATACTATGCAGCGACTATTACAAGTCGTGCATGGTTTAAGAATAGGATGTTGAGAATGAATCTTTTAGGGAAAGCAGAGAAGGTTCTTGATAAAACTCTTGATATGGACACTACAGATGAGAATGGTAAGGAGAAGGCTGATCTTCTTCGTGTTCAGAATGATGCAGCTAAGTTTATTGCCAAAACTCTTGGTAAGGATGAAGGCTACAATGAGAGAACTGAGATTACAGGTGCTGGGGGTCAACCTATTATCTTTATGCCTGCTGAATTAATGGAGAAATACAACATAGATTCAGGTAAAGATGAGATTCAAGAAGTAATTGATGTTCTTGCAGGGAGTGCACCTCTTCCAGAATCGGAGGAAGAAGTTAGTAATTAATATATATTTTATATGAGTGGAGTAAAAAATCTTGTGCAAGCTAAGAATAAAGGTTTGGGTATCGTAACTAACGATAACCTAAAAAGTGCAGGTAAGTCTGCGAAAGGTTCAAGTAAAAAGAGCAGTAAGAAATAACTGGGGATATTTCTAGTATGGAACCAACAGTCAAGAAGTCTTTTGCTCTGCATGAGGCTCAGAAAACTATTGCTAAAGACACACATCGTTTCCGAGTTATAAATGCTGGGAGACGTTTTGGTAAGTCAACATTAGTGGCATGGGAAATGTTTGCTATTGCGGCATCACAAGAGAATGCTCGTGTCCCTTATTATGCTCCGACAAGAGATGATGCACGAGATATTATGTGGAAGACACTGAAAGAGATATGTGGTCCTCTTATTGTTGGAGATGCGAATGAATCGCGACTAGAAATAAATATTCGGAATCGGTTTGGAGGTACTTCTCTACTTGTTCTTTATGGTTGGGAAGCGGTACAGGAACGAGGAAAGGGTGTGGGAGTTAAAAACAACCACATATTCTTTGATGAGGTAAGTAAATTTAAGAATTTTAAATTCGGTTGGGAAGAAATTCTCGGTCCGACCCTTCTTGACTTAAAAGGAGGTGCAACTTTTATTTCTACACCTAATGGATTTAATCATTTTTATGATCTTTCTTTAATGGAAGGTGTTAATTCTGATTGGAAGTACTTTCATTTCACCACTTATGACAATCCTTTTATTGATCAAGAGGAAATAGAAAAGAAACGAGCTGAAATTTCAGATGATAGATTTGCTCAGGAGTATTTAGGAGAGTTTAGAAAGAGAGAGGGTCTTGTATATAAGGATTTCTCTCGTGCACGATGTGTAGTGAGTGAACTTCCTGAGGATTTTGAATGTCTTTACACCTATGGAGGGGTAGACTGGGGTCACACTCACCCTGCTGCGGTTATTACAATCAAGAAAGACTATCTTGGTAACTATTGGGTTACTGATGAATTTTATAAACCAGGTAAAACAGAATCAGAGATCGTGGATAAGGTTGTTTCTTTAGGGTTTAATAAAGTTTTCCCTGATCCTGAAAACGCATCAGGTATTGAAGCACTAAGAAAGGCAGGGGTGAATATTAGAGAGGTGAATAAGAATAAAGGTTCTGTTGTTTCAGGTATTTCTAAGGTACAAGAAATGATTAAGCAAAACAGACTTAAAATTCTCTCTAATTGTACCAATGTGATCACTGAATTTGAATCATATTCTTATCCAGATGATAAAGGAAAGATTGCCAATGAAAATCCATTGAAAGAAAATGATGATGCAATGGACGCTATTAGATATGTCATCATGACTGACTTAGACAATCCTCACAACCAAGCTCCTCAGGTTCATTATGGACGAGCACGTGTTCATGGTAACAAGATAGACTTCAATAGATTTAAATAATTGACACATTCTAATATTCGTGTTATAATCATTGTGCGTATTAACTAACTAAAATAAAAATGTCCATCATTGTTGACAAGGTAGACCAATCTAACGGTCGTTATGTAAAAGATAGTGCTAAAGTTCTTAAAGCAAATCCTAAAAAGGATACCCTTTCAGCATATGTTCCTAAGGATATTGAACGGAAATGTATTGCTGATTTTCTAAAAGACTTTCGTCTTGCATGGCAAACTATGCACCTGCCAAGACCTGAATTTAATGACATGTCTCTCTACCAAAGGCATATCATAGACATGCTTGCGTTTAATACCTACCAAGAAAATGATGGTAATCCAATGATGGAAGATCGTTTAGGGGGATGGCAATCTCAAGCAATGCGACCTATCATCCGTAATGCTGCAATTTCTATTGTTGCTCACCAAACTGCACGACAGCTTGTACCTAAGATTTTCGCGTACAACCAAGAAGACACCGAAGAAGAAGATGTTGCAAAAGTAATGTCATATCTTGTTGATTGGGCACGAGAACAAGCTAACTATCCGCACATGGCACTCTTTCGTAACATTGCGGCACTTTACTCTCCTATCTCATGGGGATTCACCGAATACGTCGAAGTATATCGTAATGTAAAGGACGGTAAAGACGAAAAAGGTGAATGGAAATATAAAAGAGTAAAGGATGATGAAAAATCTGGATTTAAACATTTACCGCTTTCTTGCGATCAAGTGTTCTTTTCTAATTTCTATGAACGGGAAGTGCAGAATCAAGATTTCATTATTCTCCGAAGAATCATTTCTTATGATAATGCGAAAGCTAAGTATGGAGGGTATAAAAATTTCATTCATGTAAATCCTGGAATCATCGTTACAATGGATGATGCTAACAAGGGATTTTACAATGTGTACGATCCTCATATGCGACAAGATGATGTTGAGGAACTTATTCGATGGAGAAAATCAACTGACAGTAAGGAAATTATGGTTAATGGAGTTCTTTTGACTGAACCTTATGCAGAAAACCCTCGTGCAGACCATCAATATCCTTTTGATGCATTCTACTACCTTCCTATTAATGAACGATGCTTGGGAGGTAAATCTCTTGTATTTTCTCTACAGTCTGATGCAAAACTAGCGAATGAATTTTATCAAATGATCTCTGATGGAACGAAACTTAACTTGTTTCCTCCAACAGTTACTTCTGGTTCAGATAAAACAGGAATGGATGTTATCGTTCCTGGTCTTAACCTCGCATTCTCTGATAAGGATGTAACAGTTAATCCTCTTAGAACTGCTGATTCTCAATCACTTAGAACTGCAATGGATACTCTTGCAAAGATTGAAGACTCTCTCCATGAATCCTCTCAAAATCCTCAACAGCAAGGACAACAAGGAACAGGTCCTGCGTCTACTGCATATGAGATTTCACGAATTGAGCAAAACTCTGCAACAGTACTTGGACTCACAATTAAGTTCTTTACTTTTGCTCACGTGATCCCTTACGGAAAACTTCTCCTCTCTGATATTCTTCAATACATGACTATGCCTGATGCAGAAAAGATTACTACCGAAGGTGGTCTTCTGTACAAGACATTTTATGCACGAGAACCTGGTAAGAATGGAAAACAAAACAAAATTAACTTTGATGCAAACATGCCAGACACTATGACGGATCAAGAGAAACTTGACATGTCATGGGAACTTCTTAAAGCACAAGGAGGTGTAAAATCAAACACAACTCTATGGAAAGTTAATCCTGTCCTTTTTAGAGAGCACCGATTTAAATTCGCTGTTGATGCTGATGTCCTTAACCCTCGTTCAGCTGAACTTACACGTGCATTTGATCTTGAAACATATGATCGAGCAGTTGCTTCTCCTGTAGCAGATCAAGAAAAAATCTTTAAAGACTTGCTTATGGCTTCTAACCCTAAAACTGAACGTGATCCTGATGCATATGTAATGAAACAAGAACCTGTGCCGATGCAACCTTCTGGAAACGGACAACCTGGAACTCCAAGTGCATCATCACCCTCATCACCTTCTGCAGGACAAGCAGTAGCACTCCCTCAATAATCATGGAAGACTTAAAATCATTTGATCCAGCAACATTATACGAAAAGAGATTGCTTTTGTTTCTTGAAACAGAACCGCAATCGAATGTTTACAATCAAGTGTTAGTTAATTCTGAGCAACTCAATAGAATCTCTGACAATATAGGAGTAGTTGAGAAAAGTCCTGAAAAGAATGAATTATATGTGTTTAACATTGATCTCTCTCGTAAAGCATATCTTCTTCCTGATCTTCCAAGTACAGATGATAGTTTGACAAACTAATATAAATGTGTTAGAATAACCATATTAGTAGCACTGGGGAGCTATCTCTCTGGATAAAAAGAAAGAAATATGGATAGAATTTATGTTCAAATGTGGATGTCTCTGCCTAAAGAGATACGTGCTAGGTTGGTAGAAGATTTTAATATACAACGGACTGGTCCTGCGGAAGTTCGTGATGAACACGTTATCACTGATGGTTATACATACAGTGATTTAGCAGTATTTACTCTTCAATCTATGACTGACTATGTTGGGTATAGCGAGTCATTTAGTCGATTGTGGGACTTAACAATAATGCGAGCGACAGAAAAAGTATTCCCTCCTGCATTTGAAATTTCTCTTGACAATGGAGATATTACTCCTGTCACTGGAGAAGTTGATATTGTTTCACAAGGAACAGTTGTAGAACCCACTCCTGAAATACTAGAAATACTAGAGGAAGGTAAACCACCTTTTTGTAGTAGTTGTACAAGTAAAGGTGTAAGACATAAGAAAGAATGTCCTTTAATAGCTAATTCTACACAATAATATGTCAGGAAAATCTCTTAAAAAAACACTCAAAAGAATTACGAAGTCAAAAGAAGAAATAAAGTCTGATATGGCTCGTGCTCAAAAAGTTGAACATATGAAGAATGTAGTTCGGATTGCATATCCAATTATTGAATCTGTTGATACGATTTACGATGGTCAAACTGTAGTGAATGCTCTTTCAGGATTTGTTATGGCACTTGTCGAACAAAAAGCTTCTGAAATTAAAATATCTGATATTAATATTGATATTTCAGGGTAAGAAGACTCTAAGATTAAAGATGCAATTGAAAAACTTATAGAAACATTCAAAGATGAACCTGCAAAAGAACTTTCTTCTATCTTAGAACGATTTGGTAAAACAATGGGAGACTATGGTGCTCATGAATTTCTCAAGAATAAAATGACTGACCTTCCTATTGATAAGATTCTTGCATAATTATGAAGAATAAAAAGTTTGAAGAGCATGTAATGAAAATTATTAAGAAATACTCGAAAGTACTTCTTCTTGATAAATATCAAATTGGTCTTAAAGCTGGTGTAACTGATTCTAAGGCAATCGCACAATGTCAGTTCAGGTATCCCTATCTTGATAATGATATTCTCTATTCAAAAGGTCTTGTGAAGATGTGGGAAGATAAAGAAGATATAACTCCTATTATTGTACATGAACTTTGCCACATCGTCACTGATCCCTTTTATGCAAAGTCATTAAAAAGATTTATCACCGAAGATGAAATTCTGGATGAACGAGAAGCACTTACAGATCATCTTACTAATATAATAACTAAAAATGAATACAACAGTACTAAATAAATGTGTGGATGAATTAAAGAAACCAGAACCAAACATTTCATATGTTCTTGGAATGATTGAAACTCTTATTGCGATGTCTCCTGTAAGTGAAATGGACAATATCGCAAGAATGCAACGATCTGTGTTTGCTTCTGAGGTCCCACAAGATTCATTTAACCACGAAAAAACAGATGAAGAAGAAATCATTAACCCCGTTACACAAGTTGGACGAATTGGAAAAATCACAACTTCCTAAATTCACTGATGTTCAGTCTCGTGTCTACACTGAAATCAAAGGAAAGGTATATATAGGAACAGAGGAGATTCAACCTGCTGTGCTTGCGATTTTAAAAGATCAAGCTCAGAATTTTAAGACCTCTCAGCTTTATGAAATCATAAAAGCAACTCTACAGAACGAAGCGAGCACCCTTGCTCTTATTCAGAGTACCAAATGGGAGGATGTAAACTATGCCAAATCTCTCTGGCACGTTCAATATGTGATAGATAATTTTATCAATAAACTCACTAAATAGCATGGGATATATTTTATTTTGGCTAAAAGAAATGATTGGTAATGACGAAAAAGGCATTATCGGATGGTATAAGTTACGTAAAAGTATAAAGAATTACTACAAAAGACACCCTAAGATTGAAGTAACATCTATCTCTCAAGAGGAATATGAAAACTTTGATCCTTCATTGTTTCGTAAATAATTTGACAAGATTAAAATATCGTGCTATAATAAAAATCGTATATTAATCTGGGGATTAATCTATTAGTAGGCAGTTTTGTCTACTAAGTAATCAAAGGTTCCCCAGGACCTCCCTTTTGCTTAGTAGACAAAGTTTCTTACGAGAACCTTTGGGTGTTCCCACCCAGCTTACTGGCTAAAGGAATTAAAAATAATAAGGGGTTCGCCTCCTAGCTCTTGTTGCTAAAGCGAATTAAAAAACATGGAAGAAAAAAAGGATGATGTTATTGTGACTCCAACTGAAATAGTTGATCCAATAGCAGAGAAAGATGCGGAGATTGCTAAATTAACTGAGGAAAGAGACAACTATAAGACTGTTGCCCTTAAACGGTTAGGTAAACTCCCAGGGGATGCAGATTTTATGGGTGATAGTGAACTCTCAGTTCAGGAACAGATTAGAATTGCTTTGCTTGACAAAGAAATTGAGAATCAAAACAAACTGAAAGAAGAAGAAACTAAGAAGATAATCCGTGAAAATGCAGAACTAAAACTTGCTCTTAAAAATCGCCCGCAAGATTCTATTGGTGGGGAATCAAACTCTGGTGCTGCTGAGGTAAAGGATAATGTGTTTGCTCCTGAGCAAATTGTCGCTCTTAAAGAACGTGCAAAAAAGCTTGGTGTAGACCCAGAAAAATTTATTGAAAAAGCTAAGACAAATTTTCTCGCACGCCGATAGATTATCAATTAATCTAATAAAATTATGGCAGTCGGTGATATAACAATCTACGAACAAAGTACACTCCAGCTAAACGGCTCTAAGAAAGCTCTCGTTGCTGCAGGTGCTACTACAATAAACCCAGGAGAACCTATCGCAGTTACTCTTGGTACAGCTACTGTAACAGCTATGGCTACAAACAAGCCTGTTGTTGCAACAGATTTCCTAGCAGGTATTGCAACCTCTACATCAACACAAACAGCATCAGTTGCTGGTACAGTTGATTACCTTCCTATTCAACCAGGAGTTACTTATATGATTTCTCCAAAAGTTGCAGCAACTTGGGATACACAAGCAGAATATGATGCTCTTGTAAATGACCGAGTTCTTTTGGACCTTACTGGTGGTGTGTATACAATTCTAGCAGCTGACGGTGCAACTTCTGGTTGTGTTGTTATGCCTCTTGATATTACACGATACCCAGGAAAGGTAGCATTCCAGTTCCGAAACGGTGTTAGTTTCGTAGCATAGTTCCCAAAGGTAAAAATCTGGGGATTATAATTTAATTCTATAAAAAAATGTTTACAGAAGCACAAAATTTTTCATTAGTTCAAACAGAACTAGATGAAGTGTTTGTACAGAGCTACGAAACAACAGTTCCTCCAGGATATGCTACAGCAATGACAGCAGAAATCTTCAAGGTTACTGAGACTACTCACGCAGCTTACATCGGTACAATTCACAAGGGTCCTGGTCTCTTTAGTAAAATTGGAGAAGTTCAAATGGTTCCTTCATACAACGCAAAGGTTGGAAACAAGTGGACAGTTACTATCTCTGATTTCGCAGAAAGTATTGACCTTTCTAAAGACTTGTTTGATGACGATATTCATGGAGAATGGCAAAACCAAGTTAAGGAATTTGCTATCATGGCTCGCCGAACACAAGACTTTAACGCATTTAAGATTTTCCGAGGTGCATTCACTACTACTCTTTCAGCTGACGGTTCAGCATTGATTGGATCACACACTCTACTTGGAGGTGGTACAACAAACAACGAAATCGTTACTGCTGACGTAGGTGCAGCAACATCAGCTCTTACTTCAACTTCATTCAACATCGCTATGAAGCGTCTTGCAGAAGTTAAGTCACAAGCTGGAGTTCCTCTACAATGCGTAGGAGACCTTCTTCTTGTTCCACCAGCACTTTACACAACTGCTCGACAGATTGCTGCAAGTGCACTTGTTCCTGAAAACGGAAACAATGGTGTTAACGTGTTCTCAATGGATTACTCTGTTAAGGTGTACCAAACTGTATGGGTTGGAACAGCTTCACCAGATGGTCTAGGTTCTGACACAGCATGGTTCCTTATGGATTCAGCTCGTCACGCAGTTCGACGATTCGTTCGACAAGGACTTGTTACTTATCTTCGAGACTGGGGAATGTCAAACAACCGTACTTACAACTACCAAGCAAACTTCCGAGAAGAAGTATTTGCTCCAGACTATATCGGTCTTGTAGGTGCTAAAGGTACATCTGCTTAGTAGCTAACATTAACTAAAGGGGGATTCATTCCCCTGATGTTAACTAAAAATCATGATTGATACAACAAAATTCACATCAGTAGACCCAAGTTCTGGAACTGGTACATCAACATCTAGTGCAGCTACAATCAACAACCAAATTGGTGTTATCACCACTGAGGCGTTGGTAACTGCAGCAGGTTCAACATATACCATGACCCTTACTAACTCGTACATTTCTGCAAACTCAATCGTTCTCGTTACTGTCGGTAAAGGAACTGCAACAACTGGAGAGCCAGTAGTTCAATTCGTTACTGCAGCAGCAGGCTCAGCTGTTATCTTGATTAGAAACGTTGCAGCAGCAGCAGCTTTCAACGGAACACTTAAAATTGGATTTGTCGTTCATAACGTAGCGTAGTTGTTTACTAACTTAGACCCTTTACGGGGGTTTAAGATTAATAAATAACTTTAACAATTAATAATAAATAAAATGCAGTCAATAAATTCATTTAAATATATAACAGGTGCAGCAACAACACTTTTTGCTGGAAATGATTCTACTCGTGTTGTTCTCGGAGCTATAAACATCAACAAAGCACTTACAGGAACTCTCACTATTAAAACAGGAGGAGGTTCAGGTACAACTATTGGAGTATTTCCAATTGCAACTCCAGCAGGAGAGTATTGGTACGCAGCAACAGGAACACTTATTGATAGTCTTGCTCTTATAAACAGTGCATCAGAAGACATCACAGTACTCTACCGAAATATTTAACAGCTAACTTAATTTAAAGTGAGCTATACAATTCAAACATTAATAAACGATGTAACGACAGTCATCCACGGAACTACATCAAACAAGGTACCTAACCTATTTAGTATCATCAATAGAGCAGCACGGTCTGTTCTATTGGACGTTGACCCAAAAGAAACTACTCGGATCACTCAGATACCAGGTCAGGTTTTTAATGATGTCTTCGATTATCCACTTCCTGTTGATGTTAAAGGAGATCGAATTATAGACTTGAGACTCCCTGCAGGACGAACTCCTTCTGATGTATTTACTCAGGGATATGCTCAATCATTTGACGCAAACAAGGAAACTAACTACGCCAACAAGATATACACTCAATGGAATACTGGTGTTAAGAGTATTAGAATTGAGGCTCCAACACTTACTTCTCCTGTTACACTCACTGATACTTCTACGATCACTGGGTGGACTGCAACCCCAGGAGCAGGATCTTTGAGTCTTGATACAATAAACAATGTTGCAGGTGGAGGTGCCCTTGTGTTTAATCTTGATGCTGGTGCAACTACAGGATATATTGAAACATCAACTCTAAATCCAATTGACTTATCAAGTTATGTAAATATCGGAACAGGATTTCTTTGGTGTTATATGCCCTCTGGTTCAGCCATCACATCTGTTCAAGTTCGATGGGGATCATCTTCTTCTAACTATTATCAATACACTTGTACTTCAAACCAACAAGGGACATCTTTCGTTGATGGATGGAACCTTCTTGCTCTTCCTTGGGCATCAGCAACAGTTTCTGGTACTCCTGATGATTCGTACACATACACTCGTGTACTTGTAAAATACGATGGAACTCTCCAAACAGGATTTAAGGTAGACAATCTTTCATTCGCTTTTGGATACATATTTGAACTTCAATACTATTCTAAATTTCTTTTTAGAAACCCTACTACAAATGCCTTTCAAGAAACAGTCGTAGATGTTGCAACAGATGCAGCAACTCTTATTAATCTTGATACAGAAAGCTATAATCTTCTTTTCAATAAAGTTGCATTCTTTGTTGCACAATCTCTACAAGGAACTGATGCACAATACGATGCACAATACTGGGATTCAGAATATGAGAATGCATTAAAGAAATACAAAGGTCAAAATCCTTCTGAGGCGATGTTGAAAGGTTCAACCTACTACAGACTTCCTCAAAAGGGATACAATCGTTTTTATCCACGTAATTTCCGAAATTAATCATGGCACTACCTCAAAGAATGCCTGCAAAGGCAGCACAAAGTAAAGAAGGTAGATACAGTCTGCAAGATAAATTTGTTGGATATGATGCACGTACAGATAAGACGATGCTTCCACCTAACACACTTATCTCTCCATCTAAGAATGTTCTTATTGGAACTTCTGGAAGAATAAAAACTGTTCCTGGTTATACACTCGATGGTGGAAGTTCTGCTGTTATTGACTCAGGTATTCTTTCTAATTTTGATTTTAAAACTTCTGCAACTGGTTCTGTCCGTAACATGCGAGCAGGATTTCTTACCTCAGCTGGTAACGATGGAAAACTTCAATATCGATATAAGGATACTGCTGGTACTGTCTCATGGATAACACTGATGTCAAGTCTTACGACTGTAAGATTTTCTTTTTGTGAGTACTTTGATGGTACTGTTGCTCAAGGAGGATCAGGGGAACTTAAAAAACTTGTATTGTTTGTAGATGGTTCTAACAACGTTTATTCTTGGAATGGAGGTGTTACTACCTTTGCATCAGCCACTGCAACAACTCTTACAAAACAAGGTACTACAACATGGGCACAAGCAGGATTTAACTTTACAGGAAATAAAACTGTAGTGATAAATGGAGTTTCTGCTACATATACAGGAGGTGAAACCACTACAACTCTTACAGGAGTGAGTGTGGATTTTTCTGCTACTGCTGTAGCAACACCTATTCATCAAGCAGTAGTTACAACAGGTCTTGGTTCAATCACTGCATTGCCTGCAACATTTGGTCCAACTGTTATTGGGTGTGGACGAAAGAATCAAGTGTATTACGGTTCAAATGTTTCAAACAACCTCTATATATCTAAGCAAGGTAACTACAAAGATTGTACTGTTACAACCCCTGTTCGTCTCGTTGGTGAAGGTGCTCTTATCTTTTTGAATGATCCACCAACAAGATTTATCCCACAAGAAGTTCATGGAAATGACACGGCTTACGACATGTATATTTCTGAGGGTAAAGACTCATGGGCAATTATACGTGCAACAGTTTCATCAGATAACACATCTGAGCTTCTTGAACATATTGTATTAAAAACATCTCCTCTCCAAGGAGCAATGTCTGAACGGTTTGCAACTAAGATGAAAAACTTCATTATGTTTCTAGGGAATGATAAGGTTGCAGGATTCTTAGGATACATGTCGTATCAATATGTTCCTGTTATTACAGACTTCTCATATCCTATTATTGATGATATGAACTCTTATGACTTTACAGATGGCTCAATTTTCTATCATAAAAATTATGCATATGTTGCTATTCCAAGAGAAAGTATCATTCGTGTGTACAACATGACTGATCAGACAAATGAACAATATTCTGCATACAGTCCGATTGAATCAGTGGGTCCACAAGAACCTTTCTTCTGGGAAGCTCCTATCTCATATCCTATTGCTGGATTTTATATTACAGAAGATGGTGAATTAGGAGGTCATGGATATTCTTCTTCTGAGAGTTATCTTCTCTTTACAGGTGGATCATTCAACGGACAAAACATTAATGCCAATGCAACCTTTGCATTTGACGATAAGGGAGATAGAACACAATCTAAAGGTTCTAATGAACTTTGGGTTGAAGGATATATTAAACAAAACACTACTTTGTCTTGTACAGTAACAGGTGATTTGGATTCATTTGCTAACTCTCAAACAAAAACTATTGATGGGAGTGATGGTGATATTGTTGCATTTGGTGCAGGTTCTGGGGCAATTGGAAAAAATCCTCTTGGAAGTAATCCTTTAGGAGGAACATCAATTCTTTCTTCTGCATTACCTGCGTGGTTCCATGTGGTTAAAACATATCCTCAAGTACCTTTTTATTTGGAACAACTTTCATTTGAATCAAATGGAGTTGATTTGCAATGGGAGTTATTGGATTTCGGAACAAATGGATCGTTTACAACGGAAGGAAATAATGCAATTACTCAATAACATTGACAAATGGCAATTTTTATATTATAATAATAAACATATATGAGCACTAATTACGTACAAGCACCAGTTCTCTACTTAGCTGGAAGTGGAGTGATTGTCGGAGCAACATCAGCAGCACTCACTAATTTTCAAGACATCTATGGGAATGTTCTGACAATGACAGATTTTGGATCAACAGGGTACATTACTTTTGAACCAGACACTTCAAACGAAGAAGCAGCATCATTTACAGGAATTACTGCTAATGCGAATGGAACATACACACTAACAGGACTTAAAACAGGTCTTGCTAAATCACCCTATACAGAAACATCAGGGCTTGTACGTGCTCATGCAGGAGGTACTAAAGTTATTATCACTGACACTGTTCAGCACATTAATAATTTTGTTAATAAAAATAATGATTCAACTATTTCAGGAATCGTTACCTTTTCTTCTAATCCAATTGTCCCAACACCTATTAATGGAGATGATGCAGCAAACAAAAATTACGTACTTAGTGTTGTATCAGGTGGTACTGTAACAACAAACGCTATTATTGAAACAGGTACAGCAGGAGAAACAATTCTTATTGGTCAAGTGGTGTATCTTAAGGTCTCAGATGGACGGTGGTGGAAAGCAAATGCTTCAACTCTTGCAACTGTGGACAGAGTTCAACTTGGTATTGCACAAGGAGGAGGTACAGCTGGTGTAGCAATTACAGGAGGTGTACTTAGAAAAGGAGTAGACACAAACCAAGCAGGAGGTTCTGCTGGTGCTCTTGGTTACATTCGTAATGCAGGAGGTACTGTTAATACAACAGCTGGAACTATATCATTTGTAATTGGTAATTTCTTGACAGCAACTACTTTTGATTTCGATCCTGCATATTACCAAACTCCTTCACCAGATGAAAAAAATGCAATGGCAGGAGGTGGAGACTACGGTACTCCTTCTTCTTCAAATAAATTTGCAACAGCAGATTATGTAAATCCATCAATGTATCGTTTTGGTAACGGTGCAGATGGAGATGTTATTATTTCTGGAAACACAACTCTTACAAGAGATATGTTTTATGATAACCTCACTGTAAACATTGGTGTTACTTTGAATACTGGAAGTTTTCGTATATTTGTTAAAGGAATACTTACTGTTAACGGGACAATTGCTCGCAATGGTGGAAATGGTTCAGGAGCAAGTGGAGGAACGCTTTCTGGTGGCTCATTGATTGGCTCTGTTGCTGGTGGTGATGGAGGAGGTGGGGGTGGAGATGGAGCTCCTGGAAGTGCTGGTGTTATTGGTAATAACGTTACGGATGCATTGGATGCTTCAAACGGAGTTGCTGGTGGAGCTGGTGGTCAGGATGGATCTGAGACTTTTGCTGGTGGGACTGCAGGAGCTGGTGGGACAACAACCGCTGCAGCACAACCACTTGTACCAGGATATTCTCTTGATACAGTTTCATTTTTAAATACCTTAGGAACATTCACACGATTTACAGTTTCTGCCACAGGTGGTGGTGGTGGTGGAGGGGGAGGAGGTTCTACTGGAACAGGACGACCTGGAGGAGCTGGCGGAGGAGCTGGCTCTACAGGAGGTATCGTATTTATTTTTGCCAAAACTATTGTTATTGGTGTTTCTGGTGCAATAACAGCCCTCGGTGGTACAGGAGCAAATGGTACTGATGGAACAGGTGGTACTGGAGCTTGTGGTGGTGGTGGAGGGGGAGGTGCTGGAGGAAATGGAGGAATAATAATTCTTTATTACAGAACACTTACAAATAATGGTGTAGCTAATATTCTAGTAACTGGAGGTGCAGGAGGCTCAGGAGGTGCAGGAGGAATATCTAGTGATGGAGCTCCTAGTAATGGAAATCCTGGTGTTGCTGGAACCTCAGGTAATGCAGGTACTATTTATCAATTTGATATTTAATTATGGCAACTGTAAAAATTAAATCAGGTCAGACACTTAGTGGTATTGCAAAAGCAAACAATACATCTGTGTCTAATTTGCTAAAAGCAAACCCTTCGATTACAAATCCAAATCTCATCAAAGCAGGAGCTACCCTTAATCTAGGGGGTAGTTCTTCTTCGAGTTCAACTTCTACACCTACAGGTATTCCTCTTGCCCCAAAGGTAACAAGCTCTACAACAACTCCAACAGGTATTCCTATGGCTCCTAATATGAGTGTAGGGAAACCTACAGCCGTAGTGAATAGCTCAACAGCAAAGAAAAATATTGTTGAACCTGCTAAGGAAGTTATCACACGTACAACAAATTACACTCAAAGTGCTGCAGACAGAGATGCTGCTGCAACACCTGATATGAAATTTCTACCTGGAACAGGTAAACCAAACCCTAACTATAAAAATCCTGTAACAACTCCTGTTACGCAACCAGTGGAACCCCCAATGACTCCTGAACAGGCACAAATGGATGAAGTATTGGGTACAACTGAAATGTATTCAACTGTTACAGGTCAAAAAGAGCGTGTGGCACCAGGTACACCTGGATATACAAAGACAAATCCTAACGAAACAGTAAAATCTTTCCGATCTGAGGCTGATCCTGGAGCAGGTGGTATTACTATTCGTAAACTTTCAGATGGTTCGTACGCTCGATTTAATACTCTCTCTCAAACATACGCAGGAGGAGCTTCTGAGCAAGATTTTAATGATGCAAAAAATGTTCAAGGTGCAAAGAAAGCTCTGGAAGATGCAAAAAATGGATTACTTTCTAAAGATCAACAAGCACAAGTTGATGGTATTCAACAGCAATTAAAGAACGCAGTAGAAAAACAAGAGTTTGAAAATGCAAACTATAAAGGTGGTGTTATAAACCAAGGATTCATGACAGGGATGGCAGGAACTTCAATTGCTCAAGGTGCGATATTTAAGGCTGTACAGGAAGGAACAAGTAGTATTCTTGATTTAAATGTAAAGGCTGCTGCTGCAGTTGCCGCAATGAAGAAAGGGTTTATTGAAGATGATCTTGAACTTGTTAAAAGTAATTTTGATATATTCAACACAAGTCAACAAGAAATACAATCAAGTCTTGATAAGATGCAAGAAAAAATCGCAGCTGAAAAACTACGAGATGAAAATCGTGCAGATATTAATGCTCAAACTTTAAATAATAAATACCCTGACTTGTCTGGAAATAACATTATTTTCTCAACAGACAGTCAATCAGAAATAAACAGAAAACTTCAAACATCATCTCAATATCAAAATGAACAACTAAAGAGTAATGCTCTTACGACAGCAGCACTAAACAAAGCAAATTCTTCTACGATGAATCTTAGTGAAGGTGAAATTGAAGCAGCTGCAAAACAGATTGCTCTTATGGGAGATCCTTCTAAGATTCTTGCTGGTTATGGACGAGGAGACTCTCCAAACAGACAGGCAATTATGAAAAGATACATTGATGGTGTGGCAACAGGAGAATTTCAAGGTACAGGTGCAAGTATTATTGATATGAAATTTGCTAACAATATTAGCACACAGAATACTCTTAAATATCTTGGATCACTTACAGGACAAGGAGGACGACCAGGAAACTTGGATGAACTTATACGAGTTTCTGATTCAATAAACAGAACTCAATTTCCTGCAATTAACTCTCTCGAATTTAAAGCTCTTGAAGAGTCTGGTGATCCAAATGTGGCAAAATACGCTGCTGTTGTAATTGAAGTTGCAGACCAGGTTGCTAAAGTGCTTCAAGGCGGAGGAACAGGCGGAGGAACATCTGACTTCAAAATGAAGCAGGCAAATGAAATGTTTAAGAAATCATTTACAAAAGAGCAAGTGAAAGCTGTTGCAAATGAACTTAAAGTTCTTCTTCAAAATCGTAAAGATTCAATGATTGGAGATAATCCATTTCTACAAGAATACTCTTCTCATCCAACAGTTCAATCTCAATCTTACGAAACATCATCAAGTGGTTCATCAGGAGGTGGAGGATTTGCCGAAGCTTGGTAATAGATTATGGATACTACAATAGACCCTACAATTAAAAACCTAGTTAGAGCTATAGGTAGAGCTGAAACAGGAGGATCAAAAGACCCATATAATGCCAAAGGTGCAAGTGGGGAATTTGGACGTTACCAATACATGCCAGCAACTTGGAAAGAATGGGCAAAAGAACATCTCGGTGATGAAAATGCAGAGATGAGCATGGAGAACCAAAATAAGGTTGCCTATAACCAAGTGAAGAAGTGGAAAGATCAAGGACTCACTCCTGCTCAGATTGCATCTAAGTGGAACTCAGGAGGAGAAAACACATATAAAACACAAACACCAGGAAAAAATGAATATGGTGTTTATTATGATACACCTGGTTATGTAAGGAAAGTTTCTCAATACTATAAAGAACTTGCAGGAAATACAGGGCAAGAACTCTCTTCTCCAGAAATGTCAGTTGGATCATCTTCACCTGAAATGTCTACACAAGATTCTCAGTCACAAAAAACTCCAGGAGGATTTATGGGGACTCTTTCAGATATTGTTGGAGGTGGAAAATTGGCACAAGGATTTGGACAATCAATAGCAAACAATGCTGGTGCACAGGATAGTGTTATCAAGGCGAATGATCAATCTATGGACATTCAAGCCAATCTGATTGAAAAAATAAAAGCAAATAAAGAATTAGGTAAAGACACAACACGACTTGAAAATGCTCTTAGTGAACTCACTCAACATATATCTGAAACAGGTGATAACATTACTGATCTTGGTACAGGTGGATTATCTAATAAACAAGTCTTAGGTTCTGCGGCTCAACTTGCAGTTGGATTTATTGCTCCTGAAATAGGAAAAACAATTGCTCCAGGCTTAAATGCAGGAGGAAGGATTTTGGGAGGAGCAGCATCTGGTGCTGCATTAGGTGCTTCTAGTGCCATTGCGAACGGAGAAGAAAATGTAGGAAAAGCAGCATTGATTGGTGGTATTGCAGGAGGAGCTTTCTCTGCCATCGGTGAAGGAATTGCAAGAGTAGCAGATAAACTTCCTGGTTGGTTTGTTAAGAGTTCTCTTCCTAAACTTAATCCAGAAAATAAAGATTATGCAACTGAAATGCTTACAGGAGGAAAGAGTGTTGCAAAAAATCTTGATATATCAAGTAAAGCAAAACAAAGTTATTATTCTGCGATTAAATCAGTGCTTGGACACCCTGAAATAAAAGGTGAGGTAGGTAACTTAGATGATGTGGTAAAAGGAGTGGTTGATTCATTTCCAGATTCAGGACTTACTCCCGAAGAGGTTATGGATATGGCACAAGACTTTGCTCCACTACAAAAGAAGATTGTTCAAAAAGTATTTAATGGGACTGCAACTCTTGATGAACAGTATGCTCTTAAGACTGCTCTTGATACCAAAATTTATCCTTCTATTGCCGACAAGATTAATCCAAAGCTTACTGATACAAAAAAAGTATTAAAAGTACTCACAGACAAATTACGTGACAATATTAAGACAACTGCTCCTTCAACTGAGCCTCTGCTTGCAATGTATTCAAAGGAAATAAACCTAAACAATGCCTTGAAATATGCTCAAGCAAAAATATCAAAGGGAATGTCAATAGACATGGGAGACATCCTTGCAGGAATAGAAGGAGGAATACCAGGAATCATTGGAAAAAGAGTTGCCCGTTCAGCAGCTGTTAAAATAGGTGCAGCTAAGGCTGTAAAGGCAGTAGCTCCAACAGTAAGTAGTGTTGGTAGAATGTCACAAGTTCCACTTGTGTCGGGTACTAGTCAATTATTGAACAGATAACAACAATTGCTACCCCTATAAGAAATCCATAGATTATCATTCTATTATTGTATTACATATATACAATATAATCAATATTGACATTTCTCATAATTTGTATTATAATATACATATTATGGCACTCAAAAAAGGATTAGGAAGCATTCGTTCAAACATGCAAGAGTTAATGGGAAAGGTTAATTCTCCTACTAGAAAGCGTGCAATCTCAACTATTGCCAAAACAAGAAACCTTTCAAGAAAAGAAGCTCAGTTCGTTCAAGCTAAAGCAATCGCCGTGAGTCAATCACGTAAACGTTAATATGGATAAAAAGGAACAATTGCAAAAGATAATTAGTGAAAAAGACCCTGTTGTTCGACTTAACAGGGCTCTTGCTGATAAGAAGGTTGCTGAGGCTGTACTAAAGCTTGAAATGGTAAAAGGGGAAAAAGGAGAAGAAGGTAAACCAGGCTATACCCCTGTTAAAGGAAAAGATTATTTCACTCCTCAAGAAATAAATAACGTAGCCCACATTGCTCAATCTCTTGTAAAACCAGGACCTCAAGGAACAGAAGGAGAAAAAGGAAAGGATGGTAAAGATGGATATACTCCATTAAAAGGATTAGATTATTGGACACCATCAGATCGTCTCTCAATTATGAGTGATGTTCTTGAGAGGATACCTAAAGCTAAAGACGGTATATCTCCAAATGTAAATGAATTAGTTTCTCTTGTATCTTCTGAAATGCAGAAGAAGCCAATTCATCTTACTGACGTGAAAGGAACAGAAAGACTTGTAGAATTTCTAAAGCTTGGAGGATTCCGTGGAGGAGGAGGTCTTACAAACATTACAGGACTTGTCACTGCAGGAACTAATGTAACAATTACAGGGAACGGTACAACATCTTCTCCTTATAACATATCTTCAACAGGAGGGGGTGGGACAGTTGGTCCAGGAACAATCAACCAGATTGCTTACTTTGATTCAGCCAATACTGTTACATCTCTTACAACAGCTACCTATCCATCACTCACAGAACTCTCTTATGTTAAGGGAGTTACTTCGGATATTCAAACACAACTTGGAACTAAAGCTCCAACAACATCACCTACTTTTGCAACATCTATCACAGGTAGTTACCTTACTGCCTCACAGATATTAGGAACAGATGGAAGTAAAAACATCGTCTCTCTTCCTGTTGCGACGTACCCATCTCTTACAGAACTTGCTTTTGTTAAAGGGGTAACAAGTGCTGTACAAACTCAGATAAACACAAAAGCTCCAACTGCTTCTCCTACATTTACAGGAACTGTTTCTGTCCCTGCTACTAACTTTACTGTTGGTGCTTCAATTCCTTTCTCCGACTCAGCTGGAACTCTTACCCTTCAAAACATAGACGCAATTGACGCCACAACAGAAAGTACGATTGAAGCTGCTATTGACACCCTTGCAAACTTGACATCAATTCAAGGTCAAACAGTTACTCTTACTGGAGCATTCATTCGTTCAGGTGCTCATTCTCTAACTCTTACAACAACAAACACAACATCACTCACACTTCCAACGACAGGTACTCTTGCAACTCTTGCAGGAACTGAAACTCTAAGTGGAAAGACTTTGACTTCTCCTAAGTTTACTGACTTAGATTATATTGCTGATGCCAATGGAAATGAACTTATTGTGATGGACACAGTAACATCTGCTGTACCCTATATCCGTGTTGCAAACAATACTACAACAAACAATCCTTCTATTAATGCTGATGGAGAAACAAACGTAGGTCTTACAATTCAAGGAAAAGGAACTAAAGGAGTAACTATCGGTAACGCTCTTATTGAAACTGTTTTTGCCCTTACTGATGGAGCTACACCTGCACTTGATGCTTCTCTTGGAAATATCTTTACACTCTCTGCTGCAGGTAACAGAACTATTGCAGTACCAACAAATGCAACAAATGGTCAAAAGATAGTTATAAGACATCTTGCATCTGCTGGAGCAAGAATACTTTCACTCAACACAGGAGCAGGAGGGTTTAGATTCGGGTCGGATATTACAGGACTATCTCAAACAGAATCGGGTAAATATGACTATATTGGTTGTATTTATAATTCAACAGCAGGATTTTGGGATGTCGTTTCTTATAGTAAAGGATACTAATTATGGAAGAAGCAGCAGACTCACCAGATGTATACGTCTTTGCAGTAGACAGAGGTTGTGGTATTGATCTTACTAAACCTTTTGAAGAGCAGTCAGACGATGCTCAATATGTTATTGATACCTACTACGACCTCATGAATGATGAATTAAAATTAGTATTCATTAGCCGTAGACCATAATAATGAGGCAAATATTTTGTAACAAAACACCGACAGCTCCATCTACTACGGTGGTCAACTATATCCAGCCAAACATTTCTGGATTTAGTACTTCTGGTACATGGAACACAGGATTATCTGGAAGAAGATTTTATACAAACGGAGCAGGTGTAATGTCTGAATTTTCTGTAACACTTGAAACAGCTCCAGGTGCTGGAAAAAGTTATACCTTTGTTATTACAGTAAACAATGTTGATACTGCTCTTTCTATAACAATTTCAGATGCAAATTTATCTGGTTCAATTAAAGTGTCTCATGTTATTGCAAGTAACTCTTATGTTGCTCTTAAATGTACCCCATCAGGAACACCTACAGCAACAGGAGCTGTGGAGTGGTCTTTAGCAGCAGATCTGCTTGGACCAAAAGAATTTGTTGTAGCAACCTCTAGTGGTGTAGCCAAGAACACTGCAACTCTTGAATATCACTGTATTGGACTTTCAAATGGTTGGGATTCTTCTCTTGATGATGCAATGATGATATGTCCAATGTCCGCCACAATAGACTTTCTCACTGTTGCGATAAGTACTGCTCCAGGAGTAGGAAATCAATGGACTGCCTATATTTATAAAAATGGTTCTTCTGTTGCCTCACTAACTATCACTGGCACTGGGACAGTAAACATTGCCAGTGGATTAGGGGTATCAGTTTCTCCAGGAGATGAGATTGCTATTGCAATGGGTCCAACAATTGGTACTCCAGCAGCTTTCACATTCTTTACATCAGCTATTACATTTACGGCTGCAAACAATCATGAGAGCTGGGTATGTGGTCAGACATATAATCTTACAGATACAGCCGCAACAGAATACAACCAACTTATGGGTTCTAGTAATAGAGCATGGACAGGGACGGAAGCAACATATACTCAAACAAATTCAATAACTCCTTTCTATTTAAAAGATCTGTACGTGAGAGGATTTATTCCTATGGTTGATGGAGACTATAAATTTACCGTAAGAAAAAATGGTGCTGATTCAGCACTAACTGCAACAATTGTAGATACAGCTCAAACTGGAAGTGATACAACAAATACTATTTATATTGATAAATTCGATACTTTTTGTCTACAAATAGAACCTATAAGTAGTCCATCAACATCTTTTTCAACTAAGTGGTCAGTAGTTCAATACACTCCTATAAGGTCATCATTCATGTCAGTTTTTTAAATATGAATAAATTAGAAAGATTGCAAAAAATAATAGAATCAAAAAACGGAGACAGTAAAACCTTTGAGCTTTTTGCTGCTTCTTTTGAAGAAACACAAGAAAAGATTGAGAAAGTGATGGAAGAAGTAGGAGAGATGAAGAAAATCACCCCTGAACCTGGCTATACTCCTCTTAAGGGTGTGGACTATTTCACCACAGATGAGATTGATTCAATTATAGAAACAATCCAATCGAAAGTAAAAGATGGAAAGGACGGAGAAAGTATTATTGGACTTCCTGGAAAAGACGGGTACTCTCCTGTTGTAGGTATTGACTATTGGACGAAGAAAGATCAAGAAAAGATTCTTAAAGACATTCTTGTAAAAATACCTAAGTCTAAGGATGGGGTATCTCCTGACATTAACGAGGTGGTGACACAAGCTGTTGCAGAATTAAAAAAACAACCTGTTGAATTTAAAGACATTAAGGGAACTGAAAAGCTTATTGAATTTCTGAAAAGAGGTGGTTTTCATGGAGGTGGAGGTGGTTTATCTCAGGTGTATCATGATGCTACGCTTTCAGGATTAGGTACAGAAGCAAGTCCTTTAACTGTTGTTTCTGCTGGTGGAATTACATCAGTAAACGGAGACACTGGTCCTGCAGTGACTCTTTCAGTTGCACAGAGTGCCATATATGACCTTGAGTGGAATGGCACAGAGCTTAGAATCCCATTTGCATCAAACACAAAGGATGGATTCCTCACTGCAACTGACCACATAGTATTCAGTACTAAAGTATCAAGCACATCTTCACCTTATTCAACTATCGCAACTGATGGTGCAGGAACAGTTGACTTTAATGGTAACGCATACCAGAAACTAGCACTCCAAAACTCTGTGCAAGTTGATATGACTGGTGACATTCAAGATTACGATACAGGAGGTGGACCGATTGGAGGGAGTGGTACGACTATTGTAAGAGTAAGTCCTGATGCAAGTGGATATAGACTTGGTGGTGTGCAATTTTTTGACCCACCTGAATTTAATCCATTTCTCATAATCTTTAATACGTCGGAGACTGAGTCGTTTATTGTCCCACATAAAGATGGAGGATCGGATGCTAAAAATCAATTTTCTAACCCGCTATTGGCAGACATAACACTTAGTCCACTTGAAGCACTCTTTTACATCTATGACCCCAATGTCACTTACTGGAGAAATGTTGGGAGGACAGGGGGTAGTAGTAGCGGTGTAGCAGATGGAGACTACGGAGACATTGCAGTATCAGGAGGAGGTCTTATATGGGACATTACTGGTAACGCAGTAGGAAACGCAGAAATTTCAGATGTCGCATCAACAAAGATCACTGGAATGATTCAAGCCTCAAATGTAAACGTAGGCATGATATGGGCGATTAATAATAATTTTTTTATGTAATTTATGGCAGCAAATATACAACCAATCTTTCCAAAAACACCAATGAACGGGTTTGGACAACTCACTGCAGCAAACACTGCGTATGACGGAACAGGAACAACCCTGACGTTATATACAGCAGGTGCAGATGGTGGGTTTCTGGAAAAAATAAGATGCAAGGCATTAGGTACAAACGTGGCAACAGTTGTAAGAATTTTCTTAAACAATGGTAGTTCAAGTGGTACAGCAACAAACAACTCCCTTATTGCAGAAGCAACACTTCCTGCAACAACAGCATCAAACGTAGCGGCACTTATACCGATTGAAGTACCACTAAACATGAGACTACAAGCAGGTTATGTTATTAACGTAGCTATCGCAACTGCAGTGGCAGCAGGATATAGCTTTACAGCTGAATCAGCAGACTTCTAATATGTACCCAAATCCAGGAGAACCAAATAGCAAGACGTTTACATCTGTCGGGGATGGATGGATTACTTTTTCTCTACCTAAAAACTGCAATAACGTAATGCTTGTAGGAACAGGTGGGGGTGGGGGTGGGGGTAATGGAATGACTGGTGCCGCAGGAACTAATCGAGGGGGTGGGGGTGGGGGTGCAGCAGGTGCTACCACTCGTGTGATATACCCTCGTAAGTTTCTACCAGATGTTATCTTCATTCGTGTAGGTAAAGGAGGTGCAGCAACAAGTGCAGGTACATCAACAATTGTATCTCTCTGGGGAAACGTTCCAACATCAATTGTGAACTCTATATTCCATGCAGCAGGAGGAGGACAAGGTGGTACAGGAACAGCTCTTGCAGCAGGGGCAGGTGGAAGTGCGGGAGCAGCATCAACACTAAACAATGCTAACTATATGGCTATGGGAGTGTTTAACTCAATGGCAAGTCAGCCAGGAACAAATGGTGGTGCTCATACAGGAGCAAATGGTACAGATGTCGCTTTCCCCACTTTCTCAGTTGGAGCAGTTAGTGGAGGTACAGGGGGTGCAGGAACTCCACTCACCAATACAAACTTTAGAGGTGGTAACTTAAACGGAGTTGCTCATGTACCAGTTATTCTAGGAGGACTCGCAGGAAGTAACAGGGGGAATGATGGTGTACTTATGCAGAAACCTTTTTATTCAACAGGTGGTACGGGAGGAGGATCTGATGGAAATAATCCAGGAGGTAACGGAGGAGATGGTGCTCAATGTGGAGGGGGTGGGGGTGGAGGAGGGGGTGGAACAACAGGAGGAACAGGGGGTAGAGGTGGGGATGGAATATTAGAAATTAGTTGGTGGTAATTATTAAACAATAAATATTTATATGAAAGAAGAACAAATAACAATTTTATTAGAAGAAGTGCAAGTGCTTAGTGACCTAATCCGAGTAGGTAATGTGAAAGAAGCTCATCCTATTGCACAGCGTATCGCTCGTGCATTAGTAAACGTTGATGTCACAGATGCGATAAGTGTTTCGCAAGAAGTAACTGACGCGGGAGAATAATTATATGAGCGTATTAGAAAACATACAAGGCTATTGGGCAATCATACTATTCGTTGGAGGCGTAATAGCTTCTTGGGCGAGGTATGAACTTAAACTCAATTCACTAGAATCTAGAATGAAGGAAAATCATGTAGAAAATGCGAAAGAGATTGAGAAGCTAGATTTGAGAACTGAGAACAACATCAAATCACTTGATATTTTTCGTGAAGGAATTGGAAAGAATATCCAAGAAATTCAAACAACAATGAAGTTTATTTTAGAATCTATAAACGAGATTAAAAAAAAATAATATGAAAGCAAAAGTACCATTTAAAAACTGGAGAATCACACAAGGGTTCGCACAGAACTTGAATACCTACTACAAAGAAGGTGGACTTGCAGGTCACAGTGGAATTGATCTTGTTGCGGTTGGAGACGACACAATCCTTTGTGCTATAGATAATTCTTATTGCTACTCTGTGAGAAACAAAGACAATCAGAATCTTATGCAATACAGAGCAGTGTACACATTAGTTGAGATTGACGGGCTCTGGCTTGAAATATCTTATGGTCACTGTGATGTAATCTTTGCAGAGGTGGGTAAAACTTATTCTGTTGGTGAAAGACTCGCCTTACAGGGTAATACAGGAGATGTCGCTGTTGGTGGACAGAAAGTAACACTCGCGGAAAAACAAGGTGGTTCACAGAAAGGAGAACACCTACATTGGCAATTTCGATTGGTAAAACCAGTTTCTATAAAAGAAAAGAAAGACAAAAAGAAACATTACTTGGAAGACTGGAACGGAACTCTAAAGATAGATGGAAACATGTTTGAGATAGTAGATTACGATAATGGATTCAACGGCTGTGTTGATGGTTCACCTTATATCGAATGGAAGAGTGCTTACAGTTTCTTTGCAGATATAATTCCTAAGCCGAAGAATATCATTACAAAAACACTTAAATATGGCTCTACAGGAGAACAAGTAAAGTGGTTACAGAAGAATCTTGGTATCCTTTCAGATGGAATATTCGGTGTTGGGACAGACAAAGCAGTGAAATCATTCCAGAAAGACAATAATCTTGTCGCAGATGGAATTGTTGGAGAAAAGACACGGGCAGTATTGAATAAATAGCCTCATTTAAATAAAGAAACACCCATTACATCGTTTTGGGTGTTTTCTCTCCTTATAGAGCATTTTAGGTTTTTCAATGTCCATTCTACCCTTATTTAACAAGGGTCTATTTTGCTATTTTTGCGATCTTCACAAGATAGGACAAGAGTTCTTTCCTCTCAGATTTCATGTATTCTTCCTTAGGCATACATGTATCAAATATCTTCGCTATCTCTGTCTCACTACACCCAGATTCTGTCAAGACATTACACATTGCAATATATATTCCCCACTCAGGATGTCGATTCATCTCTTCACCAAGAGCCATTTTAAAAGTTTTAACTGACATTTTGTTCTTCCACCTTATTCTCTTCGACAACGGGTTCTGGCTCTTTCTTTTTAACTTTTAATGCTTTCATCGCCTGTAAAATTATTTCAATCTCTTCAAGATTAAACGCTCCCCGTTTCGCCGCCAACTTAATTGATTCATTAAGAATCGACACTGCATCCTTGTAATCCATTATTGTTTGATACTAATTTCTAATACACTCATTATACCACATATTATACATAAATCTATGTGGATAAACACTTGATTTTGTGATACAAATATGTTATAATGTAATCATGAATAAAGAACGAAGAACAGTGGTTATTGTCACTAGAGTCACACCATCAGAGAAATTATCACTAGTTATGGATGCAGTGAAAAATAAGTTGAAGTTATCTGCATATACCAGAAAAAAACTTGGATTGACTAAGAATGAAAATAACGCTACCGATATACTATAGGTTTGAATTTAAAACAAAAAAAGATAAAATATCACTAGTTGGGTTAAACAACTACCGCAATTGGCATCACAATGTAAGCAATAAGATAAAACATCACTATCATGATCTTGTAAAAGAACTAATAGGTGATAGGAAGTTTGGTAAGATACGACTCAAGTATGATGTATACCTTGCAAGAAATGGTACAGATGGTCATAACGTACGATCTATAATAGAGAAATTCTTTTTAGATGGTCTAGTTGAGTGTGGAGCAATACCAGATGATTCTACTCCTAAATACATACCTGGTGATGATGGTACAGACTACTACATGGATAGTGAAAATCCTAGAATGGAAATAGAAATAAGAGAACAATAAAAAAGCACCTTACGGGGTGCTTTTCCTCTATGGTAGCCTAAGCCACCACCAAACAACAAACAAACAAAAACAAACCACAACAACAACCATAATCGGGCGATACCAGATGAGTAACTGAATCTCTCTTAGTATATCAAACACATCTTCAATAAGATTAAGGATTATCTTTCTCTCTACAACAGTAGCGTAGAGGATGAATCCAAATACGATTAAGATAACAAGGATTTCCATTAGTTATCAGGTCTAGGTGAATTAATTAGATTTAGCCAATCAACTACAGACACTTTGATCAACAGACCAAGTGTTTTTTCTTTTTGAGTCTCGTAACATTCACTGCAAAAGTATAAGAACTTTACTTCGTGAGTACGGAGTATGTATTCTTTAAACTTTATTGTGTGGACAGTCATGTATCCACATTCTTTTCAGTAATAGTTATCTGCTTCAAATGCTTCATACACGAATATCCTGTTCATGATACGGGTTAGTTTAGTTTTCTTCTCTTTATTTCTTTATTTACAAAGACCAGAAGTCTCTCATTAGAGAGTCTTGACTTAATAGACGTTAGTTCTCCATTAGTGAGATTCTTTACCTCTGATGAGGCTAATCTATCTGCACCAATTTGACATGCACAACCGAAATCTCCATTGAGATCTCTCAGTTGCCAGATGGTTAGTTTTTGTTCCATGTAGATCTTTTATATTATTATACCACGAAAATACAAAATGCACAAATCCTGGTGGGGATAAGTGCATTATTTATTAGCTGATGATCAATCCATCAATGATCTGAACATTACGCACACGGTAGTTTCCACTTTGTTCAACTGTAATATGGGCAAATCCATGAGAATAGTTGTTAGCAAAGGGAGTATAATCAGGGTTAAGCTCACACATACATCCAGTAGAGTAACAAGCAATTGTTTTTCCATTGATTGTAGTTTCAGTATGGGATGAAACTTTATGAACGTGAGAAATCATAACAGAAGCCTTTGCTTTCATGAATGCACCTCGTGCAGCATTAACAGGAGCAAATATTCCTCTGATCAGAAGATGTCCGTGAGTCACTGACAGTTTACCAATCTTCACAAGAGTTGTATCATCGAGTACAACAAGATTGTGATGTTTCGCGTGTAACAAGTTTTCTAACTTGTATTCTGGCATGTCAAGCAATTCAGGAGCTTTAACAGCCAAGTAGAGTTCAAGTCTCATGTCATGGTTTCCTTTAAGGAGATAGATAGGAACTCCAGGAAATTCACGATTTAAGACATCAAGCACTTCATTCGCAGCCTCAAGTTCCTCTCTTACAGAACGTTTACGTTGAACGTTTGTAAATCGAGAAATCTGGTAGAAATCAAGGATGTCTCCGTTGATGAAAATAGTGTTGATGTTATTCTTCTTGCCGAAGTCAATAGCCGTTGACAGGGCAGTAACATCATGATACGGAATGTGGAGATCAGAGATGAATAGAATATTGTTATGATTCGATGGAAGCTTAAACTCTTTCTTCTTCTGTGAGTAAGACTTTGGAAGACTAAAGGGATTCAATTTAAAGTTTCCTTTCTTTACAAACAATGTTTTATCCTTTACTGTTTTTCTTGCCGTGTTACCTGCAAGTCCGCGTACCACTCTGATAAAGAGTCTTGCATCTTCAACATCTTTAAAATGTTCTATGTTTTCATCGTACATCTTACGAGCAAGTGTAAGAGACGGAGTCTTGGGGAATCTCTTGACATATTGTCGAGAAATATCCTGCTTGAATGATTTTTTCATTTATAAGTGCTTTTTTTAAAATTATACCACACAAAACCCTACTTGTCCAATTCAGCATCAATTTCCCTTTGGAGCAAGCTTAAACTTCTCCAAGCCACCTTCGCCGAGTGTCTCACACCATCTGTGTCAAGAGTCCCTGATTGAATTAAATGTCTTACTAATGCATCAGCTTCATCTGTTGATTTTGACTTATCCCAGTGGAGTGGCTTGTCTTTATGATGTTGTTGATTTCCTATATACGATGCATGTGCAACTTCCATGATCGCATCAGGGAAATATTTTAAAACGCCTGAAAAAATCGGGCGTTGCTTTCTATCTTCTGCCGTTAACTCTTTTTTCATAATTATATTATACCACGAAATGACACTATCGTAAAAAAAATCTGTGGATAAATAAAAAACCCACCGATTAGGTGAGTCAATTATTTAAGAATATTATTCAGATACTTCTTCTGATGATGCCTCAGCAACTTCTTCTTCAACAACAGGAGTATCCATCACAACTGTTTCTTCAACAACTACAACTTCTTCCTGTTTCATTTCTTCGTTTTCCATATAAAATATTTGTTACTAATAATCTTTTAGATAATTACATCGAACCGTAATATCTTTCTTTTCAATTCGTGAATAGAAGGTGTAAACCCCACCATTCTTTAGTGCACGATATGAAGTCCAATTTCTTTTATCTGATTCAGTACCTTCCACAAACACTCGCACTGTTACTTTTACCTGATCGTAAGAGCTATTTCTGTCAAGAGAATATCCGAATCTCTTATTAACATCATCCCAGAAAGACTTCTGCCATTGAAAGACATTAAGTGATTTACCACTATCTCCAACAGCCTTGTGATTAAAACCAGATTCACAGTGAGCGACAGAGAATAATTCTCTCTGTACTTGCTCACTTGCTCCATACTCTAGTGCAAACTGTTGTATCCACATACGAGTATTTTGCTCACTATTTGTAATCTCTGCTGGTTTGTCCATTAATGGAGCATTTGCGAGTGACACACCCGAACCAAACGGAATTACTATGACTGATAAAATAATTATCAATATTTTTATGATTCGTAACATATTTCTGGTCTATCCCAGATGTCTGTTATGCCGTGTACTTGTTTACCAAAGCACGTGCACTAATCTCTTTTTGTAACTCAATCTCTTTATGAGCTTTATAGTTCCCATACAAAGATATAATAACTCCTACCACAGTAACAAGAGCATCAACAAATTTTCCCAATTCTGTTGGGTCAATAAGATACCCTAGTCCAACAGCACCAAGTACTGTTGTGACAATTCCAATATAAGTACGTTTTCCTTCTAACATAAGCACAATTCTACCATACTTTATTGAACATGTCAACTTACACCCATGTCTGGAATCGAACCAGACAGTAACCATTATGGGTTGCTAATTAAGCTTTTTGTATAGTTTTACCATACATTCTACTGCTTCTTTTCCGCCCTCCATGTCAATATTTATTTGAACATCAGGCTTATCCATTCCGAAAGGAAGTACCGCTACATATTCAATTGGCTTATCCAATTTCATTATGAGATCCCCATCAGAATTGAATAGACCATTCTCTTCAATTTGTATTGCATAGCCAATACATTGCCAGAATTGTGATAGGTATACATCCTTGCTTGATTTAAAGTCTAAGATACCGTACTTGCCGTTCTTGTCTTCAAACCCTACATCAGATATACCACCCAACCACAATCTTTTACTGTAACAATGTGCTTCGCTCCAAAGAAACCTTTTTATGTTTTTTAAAGACCATCCAATGAGAATCGCGAGTTTCTCATCTTTATTATTCAGTAACAGAACAGGCTCACCTTCGTTTGTGTCAAGACACAGCTTGACGTACTCTTCCATAATCGCATGCATATCAGTTCCAGCCTGTGCAGATGAATTTAATTTCTTTGTGTGAGCCATGTAGCCACCATCTAATCGTGCGAGATATTCTTCATCTGTTAAGGCTGAAATTTCTTGACGAACTTTTGTAGCTACTTCTAGTCGTTTTTGTTTAGGAATCCACCCTGTCTTGGCATTTCCTTTATTTGTCCAACCAAATTCAGCCATAGCTAACCCACTTGCCCAATAAGTAAGACCTCCTTTTGCAAGCACAGAAGACATCGAACTCGTCCCGATCAAGGGTTGTCCGTCAAGAGTATGAATATGTTTTTCTTTATCGAAAGAGTATTTTTCCATAACTTTAAATCTTTACAATAGACCAGTCCACCTTTGTGTCTGATTCCTTTGTTCTTTTTATCTTTAGTTTATCACCTGCAAGTGGATCAACTTTTGTAAATGCAAAATAGAATGAGAGACTTGAATTATCAAATTCACGAGTATCATCACCAATTTTGAATTTGTACTTAAAAGATTCACCTTCTGAGAGAATACCGTTCTTTACAAACCAGTTTTCTTTTGTAATCTTTCCTCCTGCACCGTATGTATGTTTTACACCAAAATCAGCTTTCTCTGGTGTGAACTTCTCCATACTAATAACCTCAACCTCAATTCCTGGATCAAACTCTGCACCTTTAATATACAATGTACCTCCTGTACTTTCTGTCTTGTATCCACTTGCCACTCCTTTGTGTTCTTGATTATCCATAATTATTTTTAGTTATATTACTTAGTACTTTTTGTTTCTTCTTCTAGTTGCTTAGCAATTGAGATAAGATATTCTTCATTATCTTTCATGATTTTTTGCATAACAATAACTCCTGCTTCTTCTGTATACTCTCCACATGAATCTTTCAAGTCATGCTTTCGGAGCAACTTCTCATCCGCACTTAATACTAAATTCTTTGCAAATTCTGTAATTTTTGACATAATTGTTTTCTTTTTATCTTCTTTAATAATAACCCCACTTAATTTATAACCACTATCTGTGTGTGGATATAGCCGTAAAAATGTTTCTTCTACTGAACTTTTGTCTATTTTTAACACTGAATCTAAACTTAAAGTACTACCAACTCCAAGTAATCCACTTCCACCAGATCCACCTGTTACTTGACACGATAGATATGTTACAGGTTTTATATCTGACATACCAACATTCCAATATGTATTTGAAAGTTTTTCAATATAATTATTTGGAATGTTACTGTTCCTATGCCATCCATCATAATCTTTTGGTACTTCTAATGTTAAATAATCCGATCTAAGCTTCTTAACAACAATACATTCATGACCATCATACATAACATGATCATACATTTTATATTCAGTTTTTTCTTCTTTCACTAATTCCAACTCTGATTCTTTAAAAACCCAGTAATGTTTACCACATTCACATTCATTACCTGTACGAGAAACCATATCAAGAAAGTATTTATAAGAATCACTTGTATTTTTAATGCATGAAATAACTTTTATATCACCTATCTTATATGGAGAACTTCCACCTGCACCTGGGTGATTCAACACACGTACCCGATCCCCTATTTTAAACTTTGCCATTTATTTATTTTATTTATCTAATAATACGACCTTCTTTGTTCTACTAATTATACAACACAACGCATCAATTAATGTTATAAATATGTGGATAATTCTTGTAAACTTTCTTGAAAAGAATACCCTAATGCTTGAACAAAATCTATTGCATTTCTTCCATTCGCACCACATTTAAAACAGTGATATGAATTGTCTTTGTACAGATTAAAGTTATTATTCTTACCATGATGAATTGGACATGGCATACTCACTCTTCTGCCATTATCGTGCAATCCAAGTATCTTGTGTATACGTATAGACCGTACCATATCTAATTCTTCATTTGTAAGTTTAGAACTCATCTAGTGGATTTTTAATTATTACTTCTTCACCTATCACTCCTGTTGCTAAATTAAAATCAAATACCTTAGAACCCATATTACCTTTATTCTTCACAATATCTATTTCTATTTTACCTGTCTCTGGGGAGGACAGCATCACTACAGCCTCTGGATCTTGGTAGATAGATGAACTACCTTTCAAGTCTTCTTTCTGTGGCTTACGTTTGATTGTACCTACACCTTGAGGTTTGTTTATGTGGTGGACAATGATAAATACAATCCCTAACTCCTGTGCAAGAGATTTAAACTCCTGCAACATCTTAGATGTTTCTGTATTCTCATTGTTAATTGATTTACGTACAAGATAATTCAAGTGGTCTACGATCACAACCTTTGTATTGAATATTCTCTTAGCACGTAATATTATCTCTTTTATTTCATCATTGTGTGGCACTGAGAAATAAAGTGGAAGTTCAACTGTATCTCGTAACAATTCAAGCCATTGATCATCTGAAAAGGAAATAAATTCTTCCTGTGTTTTGTTGTTTCTCACTTGCAGAAATCTCTTACCAACAGATTTTGTACCTCGTTCAAAAGGAAGTACCAATGTCGGGATATCTTTCTGTACAAGTTCGTTCGCAATATTCATTACATAACTTGTCTTGCCAATGTTTGAATCTCCTGATACAATGACCAGCCAGTCTTCTTCAAATTCAATAAAAGGAACTGTTTTTAATTTAAGGAATACATCGTTCTTCTCTCTCATTGACCCGATAATGTCTTGAACAGTAGAGAACTTGTATTTATAGTAAGGTCTAGCATTACGTATAAGGTTCTTATAGTCATCTGCTGTATGTACCTTGAAGTAATCGTTCGCATCTTTAATCCCCTCTGGATAAAGTACCTCAAATGATTTATCACTTCCTACACGTTCTGCAAGCTCTATAGATGCTTTCTTTCCTGGTTTATCATTATCGTAGGCAATGTATACCTTTGGAATTGTATCGAGCAATTCAAGCCACACACCGTAACTATCTTTACCAGAAGCAGGTGAGATCACATTCTTAAACCCAGCCTGCCAACAACTCATTAAATCAAATTCACCTTCTGTAATGAGCACTCCACCCTTTGATTGACCCTTCGCTATTCCATCCTCATTGTATATCCACACTTCACACCCTTTCTCCTGGGTGTATTTTTGTTTACCCTCTGGGTTAATAAATCTATATCGAATGTTAATAAGTTCACCTCTTTTATATACTGGAATAGAGATTGCATCCTTTTCTTTATCGTAACCGAGCTTAAAATTTTCTATCGTTTCTTTATTTATACCTCTTGTTATATTTAGATAATCAAGAGCATGAGGTGTCGCCACTAAATCAGAACAAAATTCATCAACTTTTGATTGATTGGGCTTTTCGTAAGCTCCATTCAATGTTTGCTTAATTGACTGTATTTTCTCTGCTAGTGGTGACATTTAATATTCTATTTCTTTAAGGATCTCTTCCATTATATCTCTACTAATAATCAAACCCTGTTTCTCTTTCTCATCCATTGCTCTTCTGATAAGAAACAACACTTCTTTTTGTTCTAAATTCATAGTTCTATATGTGGTTACTATTTTAATATCGACCTCTTTGTCTAATGATATATTATCACTGCTGTATTGTCTGTTCATAACTTTTTAATTATTAATCTCAATCCCACCCTCAACCCCCAATCCAAGTATTATGAGTACTTAGAAAGAGAGCCAATGTACTTGTGCTCTCCAATTCGTAAGATTGGAGGTTGAAAGCAGGATTGATTCATCAAATAAAATACTTTTGGGGAATTTCTATATAGTCTTCTACGGTGTTTAATTTAAATAGTAGAATTATTACCCATCTCTATTCAGCATACGGTTTATATTTATGAGAGCAACTCAACCGCTTTGATTAAAGGACGCGAACCTCGCTTGTTTCCCCCAAAAATATTCTATTTGATTGTGATGCACTAAGTGCAGGAGACAACGAAGTTACGAGAGGTAAGAGGTGATTTCAATGGATATACACCTGCACCATATTCTTTATTTGACTCTTACTCATAAAATACCTCCTGCATTTAATGCACCACTGGTGATGTAGCCTTGGGGGAAGGATAGCCATTTAATTCTCTACCCATCGCCTCTTTGGAATAGAGGCGTATTAATTTTTCCCTTGCTTTATCGGGTTCTCCAATACTATTCCCCCCAACACTACACCACTCTATCTACAATTTACACCCTTGAATGAGTTACTAAGCCCCATCTCTCCTAAGAAAGATGTCATGGCGTTGTTTCAAGTGCCATACCCTTCAAAGGTGTGAGTGATAGACAGTCGCCAGTATGTATGACGCGACTGCTGACGAAAGAGATCCGAAAACCTCACATACCTACTGGAAACTATCTACCACCTTCTCTTATAAGTTTATCATTGATTCTAAGTATTTCACTGCTTCATCCCATCCCTCATTACCACCTTCATCTCCGAATAAAATACTGAAAAATTTTTGTCGTGGTATTAGTGCCTCTGTTTTATTTCTGAATAGGGCTTGCCAGAAGAGTGGGTCACAAAGGAGTTCATATTGATGTTTAACATTAGTTATGTTTTTTGATTCTGTATACCAAGTACCATCATTGTTTGTTTCAATTTCTCCATTTGGGTATCCTCCCCCTATACTTTTTTTTATGATCTTCTCCATATCTTTATTTATTATCCTCATGTAATATTTCCTCAATAATTTATTTTACATTTCTCCGATATACATAGCTCCACATTTACCACAATAGCGAGTTCCTTCTTCAAAAGATTCTAGTTTTTCTCCTTTATGCTCACAAGGTTGATTCTTCTCATACTCTTCATCGAGGTAAATTAAAACAGCTTGAAAAAAGTCTCTACCTGGTTCGTTACATATCTCTATAATTCGTTCACTTGGTTTTTTATTCATAGTTATTTATCTCTTTAGTCAACTTTTCAATGTTCTCAAAGTCTTTTTTCATACAATCCTTACACACACATACAAAAGTACTTGCAAAAGATTTTATGCAGACATTTGGATTGTTCACCTTTCTAGTAGCATATAATGCCATTGATACTATTTGTTCTTTATTCATAGTTATTCAATAGAGGCAAAAAAACACACTATTCCAGTCACCACGAAGACAAAGGAAATTACACCTAGATACAGACCGAAACCTGTTGATGATGTAACTGTAGACCAATACGCCATCACCCCCGATACGATAAAGCACACGATGCCTAAGATTATTTTTTGCATGTTAATTTTTTAGTTAATCTATCAATCTGCTTTGAATTGCGTGGCGTATTGCCTTTGTGTTGCATTCTCCATCTGCAATATCTACCCCATCAAGAATATTCAGTATAAATTGTTTATATTCTTCTTGTCCTTCTTTTTTACCCTTCTCTTTTGCAAGTTTTAAAGCGTGTGGCATATGGATTGCAGAAC